>JAWWEE010000040.1:70576816-70609704 GCA_035221455.1 Xenops minutus
CTCCCCTCCTCGTCTCCTCCTCTCCCCGTGCCTTTCCGCGTTGCCTTGCCTTTTTTTCATTGAGCTGAACAGGGATTTTAAAAGTATTCCAAGATCGTATCTTGTTCAAGACATGTTAAAGCTATTTGAGGTATATTCAGTATTTTGAAGAGTCTCACTAATTATATTTTAGTGCTTCATCTGTGCAGAGATTATTTTGCTATCTTGTTGTATTCCATAATTTATAGTAAATAATTTTTGTGCTGCTCTTCCCTATTTAATTTATCTCTGTAAAGAGATTTTATGATGTGTTCAGATGTGAAAATAATTGTAGTAGGCTAAATTAATCCCAAACATAGCTTCACAGAACTGACAGAAAATGTGATACAGACTTTTGATCCATGTAAATAAATTTTATTTAGTATTTGTTTGGGTTTACTTCTAGGGGTTTTAATAGGACATCTAGGCTGTGCTGTGAAAATCCTTTATTGATATACAAGGCACAAGAGGCTCCCTAAGGAGCTGATCTTTATAGCCACTGTCAAGTGTCACACAGGTTCTTCAAAGGAGGAAGCCAAGAGACTGCAATACTATAGCTTTGCAGGCACTTTTCCTGAAGGAAATTTCCCCATTCATGTGGGATGTCATAGAGGAAAAATGCTATAGCAGTGGAGAGCTCTAGGGGCAGACCTGCCAGAGGACTCTCTAGTGTGGGGACACGCACAGACTTCTGATCTGATGCACCCACACGTGCCAGATTTGCTGAGATGACAAGCGAGTCATCCCTTGATCAGCTTCAGAATGTCCCCTCCCTTAGCACTGTAACATTTCAGTCATGTGTTAGGAAAGCCTGTCCTGCTTGAAGAAAACTCTATCAAAAATTCTTCAAAGACAAATAAGGGAGAAGAACAACCTTATAGATTTTGTGACTGGGAAGGACCATTAACCTAATCGAACCTTCTGTAAAGAAAAAGCTGTATTTTTTCACTGAGAAAATACTTGCAGCCAAGGAAACTGTTTGAACACAGAGATGTTAAGACTGGTTGTTAATGTTTGCCTACAGTTTAAGACTGTGGGTGCACAATGAAGACAAGTTCTTTAAAACAGATATTTATAGGATACTAAAAATGTTTCAGTCTCAAGATTCCCCTCAGCAATTCATGCTTTCATTTGAATTCTGAGATTCTGTAAGTCAGATGGCTTACTGCTTCTGCTTATGATTTGAATGGCATCACCATGACTGCTGAGGAAAAAAACCTTTAAATCCAATTTTCAAACATATAAAACCCATGATGGTAATAAAATGCAATTTTCCAAACAAGTCTATCACATAACTGGAAGTCAGCCTCTTGGGACATTTCTTGCTCCACTCAAATGCAGACAGTGCAACACTGAGCACTTTATGTATAGGGAATACAATATTATTGCCTTAATAAAGCGAGGCTGGGATAGAAGGAAACATTTATGTGGGGGTGAAAACCATAGAGACTTGGAGAGTTTGGTCTCTGAAGTCATGGAGGATATGGCAGCTGGAGAGGATGAGACAGGGCAGGCTTAGTCTACACACACAGTAACCCAGTACCTGGCAAAGAACACTGAGTGGTCTTCAGAGGAATATACAGGAGCCCAGGGGAGGTTTGATTTGGTATCTGAAAGGATTTGTTAGCTAAGAACAAAAACAGTCCAGATATGTCAGCACAATACCCAGAGAAACAGCAGGAACAGGAGCACAGTGGGAGTGCTCATCTATGTTAAAAACATGGGCTTGTAGATCAGCACAGAAGGTGTGGAGATGGGATTTATGAAAATTGAGAGACACATAGGTTTTGAACTTGAAATGTTCAAGTGCAGTTCCATTCATCTGTATGAACCAACACAGAGAATAGGGGATATCAAGACCCTACCAGGTTTCACATAGGACAGACTATGGGCTACCTTAGTTCCATAGAGCCAGAAACAGCCAGGCTACTGGTGCTGCTGGGCTTACCCTCTCCTCAGAAGGACAACAGAAACAGCCATTTTAGAAGTTCAGAAAAGGTTGGCTAACATACTTCCTTGCTTGCTTCACAGCAGTTCAGTGTTGGCTCAGGAGAAAGTTTGCTTTTCCTACTGACTTCATTTCCATGACTTCAGGCATGCCCTGTTTTCCTAGATAAGCAGCTAAACTTTCAATCTTCACTGCTAAACATTTTTGCCCATTACATCTTGTGGACAGAATAACTCCTCAGGGGTAGAGGGGAGGAGAAACAAAGCCAATGTATCCTCAACCTCATGCCAATAAATGTAAAATGTTGCTAGAATTCAGAAAAGCGTGCGTGGGCGATGAATTCAGAAGCAATTTTACAGGGGGAAAATTTGCTGGAAGAAAAATAAACTCCTACAGTTCTTTGCAAAACTACTTCCAGCTTTCCTTTTATAAAAGCTCTGAAGCTGTCATGTACCTCTCTTGGTGATTAATGATTCTGGGATAGCTGATATGTGGGTGACGAAATAGTAATCAGCTTTAGGCTTACACAGACATCCAGCCTCTTTCCATTCTGTGTCCTACACCATCCGAGTACAAACTGCTTCCAAAAATGTTTGTGAGATGTGATGGTTTAAATGTGTTGGGAAGAAGGGTGAGAGCCAAGCTTTCCTAAAACCAAAGGGATAAAATCTAAGCCTGCAGGTAGAGGAGTTCCCACATACAGTACAGGTAGATGCTCTGCTGCCTTTGCTGGGTTTTGTCTCCAGCTTGATTGAGTAAGTTTGGGGCATTTTTTTTCAGTCATGGTTCTTTCCCATGGTTCCTCTCATGGGCTTACTAGCTTTTACACTTTATGACTATCATTATATAGATTTAAATGGAAAAATATATACTACCTGCCAACAACACAATGCCTGTCAGCTAAATAAAAAGCTACATTATCCTTTCAGAATATTATGAATGTATACTGCTTTCCTTGCTGCAGCCCATGGATCAGTCAGCAGTGATTGGAATGAAGTTGCATAGGGAGGCAAGCCTGGTCATCCAGGGATGGAAAACAAATGGAAAAAAGTCTCCTTGAGCTGAACGAAAGTTATCCAGAGAGTATCAGTGACAGAATAAAACTTGGCTGATAGAGGGAGGTAACACATTCAGATGAAGTTCTCCCTAGACTGGCACAGGAAAACAAAATTAAAAGCCATGGGAAGAGAGCTCTTTTACTAACTCTAGCTTATAAAGAACTTGGAGTCAATTTTATGTTCATAGAAAATGCTTTTACTTTTTCAATGAAAGGAAATTAGCTTAGATAGACTATGTTCTCTTTTGGACTGAAAATTAGCTGAACACCTCTAAACAAAGGTTGCTACTACTCAGCAGTAGTTTAAATTGGAAAGAGATGAGGTCTGTTCTTGTGGCACAGGGATTACTGTTGGATTCGAACATATTTGTTATGAAAGGTGTTTGAAAAATATGTTGTACAGAAAAGTTGTGTTATTATTTCCTGTTAAACCCTTTAATCTGTCACAGTCACAGTACTGCCTCAGCTCTAAATTCTAACAGCTCATTTTTAAATAAGTAATTCCTTACATAGTTGATATGTGTTGAATAAGGAAAAAAAACCCAAACAACAAACAGTGAGCTCTGTTTAATAATATGAGTGATCTGGAAGATGAAAGTGAACCCAAATTAGATTTGCCACTGGTTGCAAATGAAGAAGACATTAAAAATAATAGTGGAGACAGAGCAAGATCAAGAGAACAAAAGTAATTTCCAGAACCATACAGCCAGCTTGGACAAATGAAAAGTATTTCCTCAGGGAGGTAGAGATCTATATCCCACAGTAATGTGAAGATAAAACAAGCAAATGGTGAGACATGAGGTTGCTATGAGATGCCAATGAGAAAGGCCAGATCCTGGTGTCATGGTGCAGAAAAAAGGTAGTTCATCTTTATAAGGCTTTGATAGTAATATATTTCTCTCAGGATGTTTTTTTTAACTAGAATACAAGTTCAAAGAACAGTTCTCAGTAGGGTTACTTAGGAGTGATTGATTCTTCAGGAGTGATTTATTGTTGCTGAAACTTAACTTAGTTAAGAACAGACTAACAAGGACACGAGTCAATTGTGCAAGTATTTAAGGGAGAAGGCAGCAAGGTTCAAGAGGAATTATTTAGGACTTTGAGTAAAAGCCTAAGTAGAAGCAATGAGAGCTAATTAAGGAGCAGAAATTGCATGCCTCATATAATGAAATGCTTTCTTACAAAGGGAGATGGTAAGCTCTAGAATAATTGGAAGGAAAGTGGAGGGAGCTCTGTACGGTTTGAGAAATTAAAAATAGTCTGGATCATGGATATACAGACTTTTGTAACTAATTAAGAAATTGAGAAGAAAAACAGTGCAGGATGAAGACACAGAAGACAGTCTTACTGTCTCTGTGCATTTTTATATTCACTTACTATCTGGGCCTAGGCAAGGAGGGAAAAGAATATGTGTGTGACAAAGATAGAAACAGAACAAGAGCGTTTGCTTGTGTTTCTTTTCTCAAAAGCTAATTTTCTTTCATGCCCTCTAACAGGCAGCAATGCTCTTAATCCTGAGTGTTTTCAATGGGAAAGTGAAATGGGAATTTGTCTCAAGTACCTGCTCTCCTCTGTACTTTATTTAAAAGAAAGAAATTCTGGGATCTGTGTTTCTAAGGGTCAAACTAGATCAGTCTTGTCTCAGCCAGTGTCATAGAATCTAAGACTAAATAGTCATTTGAAAGTTAAGTGTTTCAAGCACAACAAAAATATAGGGTTGAAAGTAATGGAATTTAGTTTCTTTATGGGTTTGGTGGTAATTCTGAAATAAAACCATCAGAGGCATGTTCATGAAATGTGCTCTCTGCATTACACACCCTGCTCCAACATTGCTTATCCACATAATAACAGTATTTTAAAGCATGACTGAACCTTGATTTCTTTCATTGATGCACACGCACACACAAAAACCCCTAAAAAGATATAGTTAAATGATTTAAAGCTAGTAATACAACATGCAGTTTAAGCAGATAGAAGGTCTTCTTACCTCTTTCTCTTACAGAAAAAATACACAAATATGTGAGTCTTGGTCAGATCTCTTACTGGGAGTTGAATATTTACTTAATACATTTGCAGTGTGGTTATACAATCACCGGATTTATATTATTTTTGCAACCTCAGGAACTTTTTTTATGCCTACTTGGAGCATGTGGAGTACCCAGCAATCTAGTCCTGAGCGTTGGTGAAGGGTCAGAGGTTTGTCAGAGTTCAGAGTTAGAATTAGCTCTGAGTGGGCTGGGTATGGACACAAGCTATTCTGCAACATCTTTTTCATTGTTGTTTGTTCAGAAACAGTAATATACACACACAAAGCTGTGTCACTGCTTGCTGGAGCTGAATTCCAGCCCTCCTTGCCTGCTGCTGCTGATGGTCTCTAAAAGGCAAGAGCCTGTTTTACATGACAGTCAGAATCCCGTGGTTGTAGGGGCTCTTCCCCATTTCATTTGGAATTGTCTGTCCTGATGCACAACCTTTCTGGATCATCAAGACAAGAAATTATTCCTTTTAAACATGGCATCAGAGATACATCTCAATGCATTTCTTCACCTTTCTGGTTTCAGTTCTCTATGGAAATAAAGGCGTGGGAGAGAAACCTGTGTGACCTTCTGGGTATCATGGGTCAGCTTTCATTTTATTTAATTCATTTAGGCAGAGTTAGTTGGGCTTTCCTCTCAAATGACTGCAGCAGATTGGAAACATTTTACATAGTTTTTAGAAAGCTCTGAGGATTTCAGGATCCAGGCCATTTCCCAGAACTGCCTTTCTCCTTAAAAAACAAGGGTTTGTTAAATATTTAACAAATAATTCTTGTTCACTTTGAAAATCCCACTGTCTCTGTTCCTTGGCCTAACTGGAGTGGGAATTAGTTTGAAACTAAGGTGCTTACATGCATGATGTAATGGAATCACATTTCCATCATGTTGTGATGGAGCAGTTGCCTGATCATGGCTGTTTCAAATGCCATGAATAATTTTGCTTGACCTCCAGTGACCATTCCAAAATGGTCCATTTTCCTGTAAATATTTCCTCCGTCATATTTACACACCTTCTCTCATCTGTGATGACACAAGACAGCAGTATTTTAGAAACTCAATCCTTGTCTAGATGACTGAGCTCTTACTTGATCAGTGGAGGCTTCAACCCCAGATCATTTTCCTGAGTGTACAGGAGATGACCAAGCATGTCCCACCTGGCCTCCAGTTTGTGCAGATATCTCAAGCATCTTATATATCTCAAATGGAGTCCAGCACCAACATGTGGGCAATGTAACCAAACCAAGCCAGGAGATACCCACAATTTGAAAGGCTGAATCCCTTTCTGGCCTCCCTCCTCAACAGCATTACAGAGATCAGACTTCACCAGGCACTTCCATGCCTTCCTCACGTACACACCAGGACTGGTCAGCACCAGGACATTTCACCCAGGGCTGGTGTGTTCATTGCAGGGCATTGGCTGAGATGCTTTCCCTCTGTCTCAGTGACCTTGGAGAGCGCTGGTTGTAGTGAGATTTTGCAGAGATTTTGTGGCTCAGGACAGCTCTAGACCCTGCTCTTGCCAGCACAGTTGTCCCTGTCAGGAATGCAGCTGTGCCTCACAGCCAGGCTGCACGAGTCCTGGCTGCTCTCCTACAGGTGGTTTATGAGGATGCTGAAGGTACTGGGCATAAGCTATATTTGGGTATTCAAATCAATAACATGGATAGAGCATCTCTGCATTTTTATCATAGTAAATGACAAAGCCATCTGGAGGCTTGCTCTACTGACACTGCCAGATTTCTGAAAGGTAGAAAATGCCTGCTCAAGAAAGGCTTTCCAGAGCTTTTCTGACAACAAAATATATGTTGTTCTGAAACCAACTTATCTTTTCATTTCCCAGCATTGAATTGAGATAAACCTAATTTCTTTTTTGGCTGCCTTACCACTGACCTCTGTGTCAGTGACCTCTGTCACAGTAGGTCTTCTCTCTTTTTGTACATATCCAGATGCATACATGAGAAAGCACTTAGGAATAGGAATGAGGCTGCTCACAGAGAAGAGGGGGAAAAAATTTGGAACAGAAAATGTAATACAATGGGTCTGATCTTGCAAAGAAGCAGTTAAGTATTTTCAAATTTTAAGTGCAAAAAGCATTTTGGGAAAAAAATGACCTTATTTGTGCAGTCATTTTTGGCCAGTTGCTTTTCTGGTTTGTTTTGCCAATAGCAGAGAGTGCAGGGTGCACTTTAGGAATATAGTGCATTATCTTCTTTTGTAATTATTATTTAATTACTGCAAATGTGATTTTATTTTTAATTTCCTTTGAAGCAATTTGAAGATATTTTGTGAGAGGAGAATGAAAAACTTAGTAGCAGAGTGGAATAGAGGTGTTCAGTGCTTTGGGATATGCAGAGCTCAAAGGAAAAACAAGGAAGGGTCTTTGGTCCCACTTTAGGATTTATGAAGTAACAAAACAACCACCTGTTCACACAACAATCCTGTTTGTCCTGAAGGTTTATATATCTTATTAATCTGTTTTTGAAGAAACCTCTTGTTTTTTAATACCTGTTTCTCAGCTCTTTAAGTTTAGAAGTAGCCTAGAGGATGTTCTCTTTTCCTAATTTGCTAATTAAGCTGCATCTTTGAAAGACAGCATTTAGCCTTTCTCTACTGAGTTACACAGCGACTCTGAGAAAGACAATGTAGCAGCAGTGATGGCTTTTCCACATTTTTTACTAATTTTAATTTAGTCTACAGGCAGCTAGTAATAAAGGTTTATAAAGGTTAGTGCAGTGCAAGGCTGATTCCTTCTGTGGATTTTTTTCTAATCCCCCTTTATTGGATAATAATCAAACCCACATAATGTCTACACTTCATATATAGACATTTTGCTTTGTAGCCATGAAGTTTTTTTCTAATCACTTACTCTAGTGATATGATTTTTAATACTTAAGATGTCTTGATATTAAACATTAAGGAATATTTCACTTCACTGTGTAAATAAATTCTTATAGAAGTGTATGTAAGAACACAAGATGAAGGTGAAAGATAGGAAAACAGGGGACTACTGGACAAAGTGAATTATTTTTATTTGGGGGGAGTAGCTGAAATGGGAGCCTTTCTAAACCTGGATATCTGAGGGTTTTTTTCGTTGAAGATAAGGAAGAAAGTTACTGAGATTTGAAAATGAACAGGAAATTAATTTTTTGGGGAAGAAAGGAAGTTATTTATAGGGGAGGAAAGGTGGCATTAGTTAATACAAGTTACCTTTGATCATTATTTTTTACTGTCAAGATGGTTGAAAATGAAAAATGGGAAAAAGAGAACAGCAGCTGGAGCTATCAAATGTTCAGGAGCCATCAATCTGTTTCACCCTAGGACAAAAGGTGATCTGCATGTCTAACACTAACAGAAACTGATGGCATGATTTAAATGTGAGACAAAAGTCAACTAAAAAGAAAATTTTATGCCACTTATGAAGACATGAGTTTTAAACCATTTTACAATAAGTTGTCATTAAATACATATTTTAAAATCATAAAACTTCATTGAAAATTCATATGAATATGGCCCAATATTCATATTGGTGCTAAATCACTAAATAGTTTGATGTATGGCAAGTTTTGAAGTAGTTAGGCCTATCGTAATGCTAACAAAGAATTCTTCTTTTTGAAGAGTTGTGGATGATTAGTAATGATCAAAGGAGAAAAGTAATTAGGATAATATCATACTTGTGGAAAAATTAATTGAATTTAATCCATTATTTCCCAGCTACAGCTACTATATTTAAAATCAAATTATACAGGACATAACCTATCTGTATGGGTTTCTCTAAGTAAATATCAACTTTCTGGGTTTGGCAAAATAAAATTGGAGTGAAAAATGGAACACAGTCGTAACAGATACAGGTCTGTATTAGGTTTTCAGTATGGAACTAGAGATGTGGAAAGAAGTAAATACAGAGTATTATTTCCTCTCCCTCGGTCCCATTCATTCTTAAATACTTCTATCACCTTCTGCCTGGTGTTAGAAGAAAAAATAAAATAAACTGCTTTTTTAAATGTATATACAGGCAGTTGTAACTGAGTTCCTTAAAAACATCCATCATTTTCAAGGTCAGGTAGGATGGTCATTCTCTGAGTAAATCGTTCTGTCATCACTTAGTTGTATTTGAAGAAAGCACAGGGAGTCACCTTCTAAATTCCAGTCACCTTCTAAATTCAATTTTTTTTTTTTATTGGCAGAACAAAATCAGTGGGGTTTTTTGTGGTTATTTTGTCCATAGGCATATCAAGGGTACCTATGGCATTTCTTTGGGGAGCTTGATTTTATACCTTTTCAGCCTTACGGATTTTTATAGCTTGGATTTATTTGCAAGCATACATAATCAAAGATTTAAGACAGTAATTTAAATTAGGATTAGCTTCTTCTGAAGGAAGTAAAAATCCTTTAGCTTTGAGTTAATGAAATGACTACAGAATTAAACATAAATAGAGTTCAGTCTAAAACTTTGGGATTTTTCTGTTTGTTTGATCACAAGTGCATTCAAGCTATGAATATTTTAGAGTAAAGTGCAAAGTGGCATTCCCAAGGTACCCTTTGATTTTCTTTCTGGCGCAAACTATGGAGAGAAATCAGTGATTTTTTATATTTTTTTATCCTTTAATAATAACAAAAAGGGGTTTTGTTGGATTTCAGAATTACTCATAAGCCTGCTAGAAGTCTTACTCTGTGTTTATAATGGACTCACCAGGACAGATTCTCTTTGGTGCAAAGGCAGAAGTTCCTTCTGAACAGGAGGAAGAACTTCTTTGCTGTGCAGTGACTGCACACTGGAACAGGTTGCCCAGAGAGGGTGTGGAGTCTCCTCACTGGAGATATTCCAGAATCCTTTGCCAGGTGCTCTGGGATGACCCTGCTTGAGCAGGAGGTTGGACCAGATGACCCACTGTGGTCCTTCCAACCTGACCCATTCTGTGATTCGGGTTAGGTATTCCTCATGTTAACCTAAATTTATAAATGTGCCAATGGAGTCTGAGTTAGACATGAAAGGACAATTCTTGCAAGAAGTCTGCTCCCTAAATGTGACTGAAGACATAAACCTTAGTAAGAGAAATATTTCTGATGTTTTCTGCATTTTTCTTTTATTCTTCATTCTTCTTTAATTCAATGTTCGACTCATATATGAAACCTAGGAAAGAACTGACTTGCCAAAACCTTGGAGTTTTTTTTGCCTGCAATGTCAGTTGTCTTAATAAAACTTCAAAGTTCACATAGTTAATATTTAAAAAGATATTTCTGTCGTGTTATTCCCACTCTTGTTTTTGCACTCTGATTGTCAAACTGTGAAGATCACTCCTTGTCCTGCTAGTGTCTAGCAAAGTACAGCTCCTTCCATTGCAAGTCTTGCCTCAAGAAATACTACAGTGAAGCAGGCTCTTCACAAGAAAAGAATTCAACTCTTGTGCCAATTTAAAGAGAAATCAGCATAAACTCACCATATGAGCTCTTGTAAGGCCATGGCTGCATTATAATTGCCCTTAATCTGTAGTTTCGAATTATTAGTGTGTGGTGGGACAGAACCTCTTTAGCAGTTGCAGCCCCTAATTAGATGTGTTGTGTCCTTTCAGGAGTCAGGGGAGGGCAGCTGAGAAGTGGAAGATGTGACTGGGCTGGAAGAGTGCTCCGCTGAAGCTTTTTGATTGATGGCATAACAGTGCCACTGCAAATGGAGAATTGGGACAGTTGTGGAATTTGAAGTGGCCTGTTAGCCTCTTCTCAGAAAGGGAAGATGAAATGGGAAAGTGTCACCTGTAAAGAAGGGAATGTGGAAAAAACCAACACCCACCAACCAGAACTAAGATCTCGAGTTGTAATTCAGGTGGTTGCAGTTCAAATTACCTGTAGGAGTCTGGCTGCTGATTGCTACTATTCATAAAAAGTGACTTTAGTTCTGAAATATCCCAGAGCAACTACTCTACCTTGAGTTTTCCCCTCTGAATTGCTAAAATATTCTCTTTTTTGATTTTCTCTCTTGATCCCCTCCTCCCAGTCGCCACTTTCAACATGTCTTTAGCTACATTCAGAGGAGAAGTGAGGGAGCAGTTTTCAGTCCATGTTTATTATGGCCAAAGTACTGTTGCAAAGTGCCCTCTTTAGATGTGGGGAGGAGTCAACGACAGAGGAGGGTTAGTTGGCTGAAGGGTAGGTAATATGCAAAAGAGCAACTCAGAGGCATAGTGGCAGTTTTATCTCACTTCTTTTCAGTTCATCACATCCACTTCTGGATACCCAGGTCCTGCTGAACAATCTCATGGCAATCAGCTTGGGTTCTTTCCCTGGCAGGTGAACGTCAGGCTGAGCCTGTTTGCAGTTCCAATAACGCTGCCATGAGCTGTGCCTTTGCTGTCTGGGCTGTGCAGTGGGGCACAGCACTTGTGGCTACACCCCATCCTAGCTGGGCAGCACAAAGGGAGCAGGACAGGAGCACTGCAGCCACGTCACCTTTGTAGCCTGGTGCCTTCCACCTGGGCTCCTCAGCCTGGTGCCCTTTGCAGCTGCTTCTGACCTCAGCTTCCAGAATCAACCCTGACATGGTCCGAGGTTAGGCAGTGCACTGGTGGGATGATTTATAAAGCCTGACATTTTATGGGACTTTCCTATGCTGTGTTTTCATGCTGAGGATAGTGAAGATTATGGTGCTGGCCCTCAGCAGTTGTGCTGATAAGGTCTTGGTCAAGAATAACCCTTTTTTTTTTTTATTAATTTAACAAAATTATCCTCTTTTTCTGAAACAATTAAAATCAGTTGACCTTCAAGTTACAGTGATGTTTACCTACTCACTGAGAAGAGAAGAGCTTGATTACAGTTACAATCCTGGTTGCTCTGACTGGTATTTAAGGCTACATTTCTTTCTCCTCCCTGATTTTTAAGAGATGTTCAATTTACTGTTACTTGTAATCCTCGATTGAAGTTTTAATACAGTCCTAGATCAACAGAGATGGGCTTTCAAATGGACAGTCTAAGTTATAAATCCTGCATTGGCAATGAGGAACTCTGTCCTAAGAAAATACCCATTACTTTCATTGCCCTTTAATGCTTCCTTATGTTGGCCATTGAATTCCATCTATCTAAATCCCATGTGTATTTTAAATCAGATGTACTTTGGGGGGCTTAGCAATAGTAATATTAATCACTCACATGGTGCTGACAATATGTATTGATTTGAGTAGTGCATCCTCTGATGCTGTGTAGCATTAATGATAGCAATAATAAGGTTTGCAGTTGACCACCTCATTTGCCTTGAAGGATCATTTGAGGTAACAAGAAACAGAGGTTTGTTGTGCAAGCACTGGTTGCTCACACACACAAGCACTGTTTTTCTTCCCAATAGAGAAGTTATGTATTGCTAGGAGGCAGTGGTTTCTCCTATCACAGGGATATGTTGTTGATAATGCCTGTAGAAAGCCCCACATTTCCAGACACATACTGTGAATAGTCAAAATCTGAGAAATTACTTCACTGTGAGCCTGGTGTAAAATTACAATAGGAAATATAAATGTAAGTGCCTGTATAATACTCTGGGATCATTGGTTGCAAATGTTTTAAGATCTCTTTTTTTTTTTGGCCTGTGTTCTTATTTATATCCTGTCACTGGATTGCCTGTGAGCTGCCAGGTAAAGTTGCTGCTTAGAATGCTGATTATATGATTAAAATTACTGATATTTTGATATGCCCCATTTTGTGCTGATTGTATACTGTGTAACCAACACAGGGGTTTGTGCTTAATTATAAAGGAAGCAATAAGTGACATGTGTTGGCAAAATATCTGCTCCATAGTTTTTCATTATTATAGTTCTTATGTGTTCTTTTGAAGCCTCAAGTAATACCAATGTGTTTTCAGAGTAATTGTAATGTTGCTTTAGGAATGACCTTACAGCTCTTCAGAATTTATCAGAAAACTCTCCACCCACCATCACTGGCTTATGACTGAGCCTGGGTAATAGGTTGGCTCTGATCTGGAGTAGCTACCAAAAGATGGAATATCTGGAATATCGTTTGGTAACCTGAACTGGAAAATTAAAGAGAGATTTCAGCTGTGTGATGGGTGAGATTGGAAAGACTGTTATTATAAGAATCCTGTCTTGCCCATATTGCCCAGGAACTGCTTGTGGTTCTTCTACAGTAATATTTTCTATGGAACTCCCTTAGAAACACTCAGTTATCCCGAGTATCAGCACTGATACTTAGGGGTTAAAATCAATAGGAGCTTACTGGCTAAAATCCAGTTTCTCTGGCAATGCATTGCTCTGGAAAGTGGAAGGGCTAGACTTTGTATCAGATTAAGCTGAGTTGAAGTAGATTGAGGCTTAAAGGTTTTTCCATCAGAATGTAAAATATTAAAGATAGGGAATTTTACTTTGTCCTTGTATTATTTAATTTCTATGATTGATTCAATTTTAAGCTGAATTCTAATCATTCCTGTTATTTACTGCACTAGTTCTCCAACTTAGCCAAAAGAACACTGAGAATGTAACGTGTTTTTGTGTCTGCCCAAAGTCCAGATTTCATTTGGTACTTTTTATTTGTTTTCTTTGATAGAACATGGGCATTCATATTTATGACCTTTTTGTTTTTCAGCAACTCCCAGATGGCTCTGCCCCAAGTGCACATGCTGAATTTTATCTTCTGCCAGATCCTTATGAGGTCAGTCAAAGGAAAACAAGAACAGCTCCAAAAAGCTCTGACCCTACTTTCAATGAAATTGTGAGTACCATTCACTTTCTTCCACCATTTTCTATTTCACAGAACCACAGACCGGGTCAGGTTGGAAGGGACCACAGTGGGTCATCTGGTCCCTCAAACAGGGTCATCCTAAAGCACATGGCACAGGATTGTGTCCAGATAGTTCTTGAATATGTCCAGTGAGAGAGACTCCACAACCTCTCTGAGCAACCTACTGCTTTGCATAGTCACTCTCACTGTAAAGAAGTTCTTCCTCCTGTTTATGTGGAATCTTCTGCACATCAGTTTCTTCCCACTGACTCTGTCCTATTGCTGAGCACAACCGAGCAGAGCCTGGTCCATCCTCTGACCTTCTCCCTTGGATACTGCCAGACTTTGATGAGGTCCCCTCTCAGTCATCTCATCTCAATACTGAACAGACCCAGTTCCCTCAGCATTTCACAAAAGAGAGCTGCTCCAGACCCCTCATCGTCTCCATAGTCTTTCACTGGACTCAGTCCAGTGGTTCTTTGTTTTTCTTGAGCTGGAGAGACCAGAACTGGACACAGCACTCCAGACTTGCCCTCACCAGGGCTGAGCAGAGGGGCAGCATCACATCCCCTGACTCATTGGCAATGCTCTTCCTAATGCACCCCAGGATCCCATTGGCCTTCTTGGCCACCAGGGCACAACACTGCTGGCTCATGGACAGATTGTTGTCCACCACAATCCCCTGATCCTTCTCTGCAGAGCTGCTTCCCAGCAGGTCAGCCTCCAGCCTGCACTGGTGCAACTTGTTTGATTTTCTTTGCCCACTCTTGAAATAAAATAACAATACTGTGTTTAGGGCTGCTGCAATGAGGACAATCAAAACGGAGGAATGTATCATAAGCTGAACCACAAGTGGGCACAACCATGGGCTGTGTGTCTTTTTCAGAAGTGCAACAGTCTCTTTCATATCTCTTTCTTCAGGAAAGCAGTTGGATTTTTTACAATGCTCTATTTTACACCATAACCACAGTTACATGTTAGCCAGATGAGACCAAGCTTCATTGCACCATAACCTAGTCAGTTTTGAATGCAGGTTTGTACAATAGCAGGAAAATTACTAATTGAATGGATGCTGTTATTCAAATCCAAATTTGAAAATTGGTTGTCACTGTCCTAAGTGATAACACAAGAATAAATAGCCAGGTTCTTTTTATGTCAAAATGCCAGCAGTTCACAGCTATATGTGATTATTTCACACACCACTGAAGTGCTCAAGCCTCTGGGGTGAAAGAAGATGTGTGTACAAAGAAACATTTACGACAGAATGGGAAGTGGCATAACTGTGTTCATTTGTAAGAGCAGATGAGATTGAAACAGTAGGTGGGATTGGAGATTATAATTATTAGATATAATAAATCTCCTAAGGATCTCAAAGCAATTTACAAATGCTCTTTCAGCAGTTTATAAAGTAGAACGCATGGAAAATATTACCACTCCACCCTGTTTCACAGATAAGATATGATGAAGCTTAGGTTAGTCAGCAGAGTCTGAGTCCTTATCTCCTAGTTTCCCAGTCCTGGAGTTTTAATATTTCTCTTTTCCCACATCTATTTGATTACAAAAGTTACCTACTTACACTGATGACTTCCAGTGCTTCTGTAAGAAGGCTCCTTGAGTTGTATTACTGCACTCAGCTGAGACAAATTTCCCTCCCTGTAGCACTGCAGTGGAATAACAAGGAGCTAGGCTTTATTTTTTGTTATTTCTTTCTTCCTCTGCAATCAAAGAGAGAGTGGAATGAGTCTAATTAACCTGTCTATAGAAATTCCTTTACATTTGAAGGGTATTTTAAAGAAAGAAATATAGTATCATTTATCATAACATTCACTGTAGAGTATCCAAGATGGATTACAGATAAGAACCAACCAGCAACACAGGAAGACAATTATCTTTTAAATCATTATTAGATGAATTTGAATGCAAGAAAATCCAAAATCCTGTCTGCAGTCAGACAGCAATCATAGGGAGGAGATTTAGTTTTGGTTAAGGAGTACTCCACTGCTGTTAAAGAAATTCCATGAAAAGTTTAATATCCTTGATCAAAATTTAGAGCCTCCTTCACAGATGCTCAGTCTTTTTCACCAGGAGCTGCTAACTGCAGTGGGGACATATGGTTCCACTGAACTTGGACCTTTCAAACCCAATGCCTGTGCTGTTCGCAGCTCTGTTCTTCCATATGTGATGTCATTCTGGATGCATTTTCTGTCCCAGGCTGGTAGACTGAGGCAGAAGCTGCCCCAGGGAAGAAAAACTACTAAAAATATAAGTCAGCTGTCTTTTAAGTTAGTTACTGTCCAAAACACTGCGTACAGAAATGTACTAGCCTTTTTTATGAGTTCATAAGTTTTTATTAAAGCCAAGTGGCTGGAAGGAAGCTGTATATTAATTTCTTTCTTTGTTTGAGACAGAAAAATCTGAAATGTGCTTCTCTTGGGTATTTTTGATTTCAGTTTTGTACACCTATTGCTTATGACTGCCTACAGCAAATTATCAACCTTGCAAAAGTGCTTTTTACATTTGATTTTTACTCATGTGTGTGAGAGGGAAGATGTGAAAGTCCAGGATGGCTGACAATAAAATGAGCTACACCAAATGTTTTGGAGTTGCTTTTAATAGGCACTCCTTTTTTTTCTCGTGTTCCTTTATTTGGATTTTGGAATTTGTGGCACTCACATTGATATAACATTGCATTAAAAAATGGTCGTTGAGAAAAAGAGTAGCAACACAGAAAAATGGAATGCAATCTAAAGAGAAAATTAATAACATACCTGTTACAGACCACTGTTAGGAAAAAAATAAGTTACTTGGAAGGTCTCAGAGTAGTTTAGTGAACATAAGTTTTAAAAAAACTTGAAAATAAAGCTGAATGACTTAACTTTAAACTCTTGCTGAGAAAACCCATGATGACCAGATCCAGCTTCAGTGGGGTCTGTGTCTAACATCTGCCCTAAGAAATGCTTCAAGGTCTCCATTGTCCTCTCTGAGTGCCTGCCTGTAAGCAAAGACATGGAATGAGGGAAACTCCATGGCAGAGCAGAGCGTGCATTCCCATAACAACAGGGCATTGTCTCTCTCCTGCTCTTTGGGTACAGCCAGATGTGAGCACATAGACTTGGGCCATATCAGTCTGCTGGAGCCAAGGTGGGGCTGGCTTGAAGCAGCCAGAACAGCCCCAGCAAGTCTGGTGGAGAGGGAGGAGGGGAACTGCACCAGGAGCCACAGCCACTCCCTCCAGCACCACGCATCCAAGCTCATTTGGATAATTACCCAAATCTAGGAACTGTGCCATGGCTACCTAAGGAGAAGCAACTGTCCCGCATTTGTGATTAAAATGTCATTAGACTCCTGTAGGTCAACAGTGCTTCTCTTTTTGGAGCCAGGATTCATTGAATTCCAGCCCTAACTGTCCCAGTGATTTACTGCCTGGACATGTATAACTCACCTTAATCTGATCCAGCTGTATATATGGCAGGCAGGATTTAACTGTTTTGATGTGAAATTCTGGCAGGTGGCATTGGTTTCACCCACATACTAATTCAGCTATCTTGAGACCTTTCTTCTGTCCCTACATCCTGATGATATATATACCTTGCTCCAGCTGAATTTGTAATACCATTTTAGAAACAGTTTACTGGGATCATTTGAAAACCACCCACCCTACACTGTAAAGGTCTCTTATTGCTCAAAGCTTCAAGTCTCTTTTTGGCCAGAGGTTGAAAGTTGTTCATTACCCCAGTTCACGCCTGTTGTGATGCACCATATTGAAGATTTCTTAGCTTTTACAGCTTACATGTATACTTTTTGTTGATTTAAAGCAGCAGCTGGTATCTTTAATATATTGGCAAATAAACAAGGCAGTTTTCCTTGGTAACATTAGCAATGCTTCAGATCATAGACTTATTCTATTATTGCTTACTATATCTTCCCTTGCTTTTAAGATTTTCTTCATCATTTCACTTTTATTTTGCTGGGGAAAGGCAGCTGAGGGACAGAGAAGCTGGAATTTTTAAATTCACATACAATTTGGCAAAGTAGGCACAGTAAACATCAAAACCAAAAAGCACCATGTACTACTTTCATGACAGTCATTCCAAACCATGATTTCCAAAGGTTTCTAAATGGAAAAGGAAATATTGCCCCTGGTAAGATCATTATAGAAAAAGTAATTAAAAAGAGTGAGGGGGACAGTTGTTTTTTCCCCCCACAACCTGTGCCAGTGGATGTTCATCCCCACAGCACCAATTATGCCCCTAAACAAGAAAGCTCAGTGTCCTGTTGGTCAGTGTTTGCTGCCTGGTGTCCTGTCTGCCCCATGCTCCCTGTGAAATCCCTCCCACTTGCAGAGCCGACAAAATCACTATGTGGACCCATGGGCAGCCGAGGCCAACTTGGGTTGGGTGGGAGAACCAACAGTTTTGTGCCTCCTGGGTCCACCTGTGATTCTCAGAACCACCTTTCTGTTGCCACTCAGTGTGAGGAGCATTGCTGGGGATTAGCCTTCATAAGCTCTGTCCCTCCCATGACCATTTCTGCTCCTTACAAGTGGAGGTGCAGAGAGGGCCCAGCAGTTGAGTCCGCAGAGATCCAAGCTAGCGGGGGCTCAGGCTGACCTTTCTGTCCTGGGCAGTGCCAAAGGTTCAGCCTGTGCTCAGATTGCATGGAAAATCCAAGCAGGTTGCGTGGCAAATGCCTTTTAGGGTGTTTCAGTTTCCCATTCTCCAGAAGTGACAGAATGTCACTGCATTTGCTTTTTAAACTGTACAGAGAGATTAAAATTTAAAGTGCTCTTCCATTGCAACTAAAATAGCTAAAAGATTTCCAGCCATACAAATTTTAGATTGAATGTGCTTCTCTTAACAAAGCTTACCTTTCAGGCCTGAACTAGCTGAGAGCATTCTTTCACATTTTATCAGCCCACATGCAGTTCACTCAGCAGTTTTTAATTAATGCAGAGACTGAGAATCTGTTTTGAGTGCAGCTCATTCTTGTGAGCCTATTGCTCCAGATTGTTTTGTTTTGGGTTTTTTTATTCAGAAATACACCATTAACATTTCATACTTAACCTCAGTACATTCTCACAGTATTAATTTAAAAGGTACTTTAAAAATTATAGGCCTTAGTACTTTTCTAAAGAGCTGCTGAACAACTGTCTCATTTATTTTGAGAAGTTTGAACAGCACTTCTGGTGTAGCGGAAAAATCTAAATTTAGTAAGTTCCACTTGCTAAACTGGGTTCGGTCTCAGAAGTGTTCCACATCTATGACTTCTAGTGAGTGGGTTGAGCATTCTGTCATGTTTAATATTTGATGGTTCCATTAAAAAATGTCAGCATTTTTATAATAGGCACAATTGGGTATAGTTAGAACTCAGAATCAATAATGAAGTTATTGGCATTAGAATCACAGAATCAGTAAGACTGAAAAAGACCTTTAAGATCATCAAGTCCAACTGTCACCTTAGCACAACCACCGTGCCCTCAAGTGCCACATCCACACATTTTTTCGACACTTCCAGGGATGGTGACTCCACCACTTCCCTGGAAAGTCTCTTCCAAAGCTTTACATCCATTTCCATGAATAAATTTTCCCTGATATCCAGTCTAAACCATCCCTGCCACAACTTGAGGCCATTTCCTCTTGTCATATCACTTGTCACCTGGGAGAAGAGACCGACCCCCACCTGGTTACCCCCTCCTTTCAGGTGGTTGTAGAGAGTGACAAGGTCCCCCCTGAGCCTCCTCTTTTCCAGGCTAAACAACCCCAGCTCCCTCAGCTGCTCCTCACGTGACTTGTGCTCCAGACCCTTCACCAGCCCCGTTGCCCTTCTCTGGACTTGCTCCAGCACATCAATGTCTGACATTTTTCTACTATTGAATCAGTAAAATTCATAGACAGTTTTCACAGAAAATTCTTATCTCTTGTATGGTGTGGGTCTGTTTGATCTAGAACAGTTGCAAAATTTTATGGAAATCTTGGATAGAAGGAATTTTTGGTTTTACTTTGGCTTGATCTTTTTTTAATTCTGGTATGTAGCAGCAGATTTAATCACAAGTACAGTACTGAGAAGGCATTCTGAGGTACTGTGTCTTGATGTGACATACCTTCATAACACAGATTAACGCAGCATAGAGTTGCTTTAAGGTGCTACTAAGGAATACGTAACAAATAAAATATACAGAGGTTAAAAAAATTGCCATCAAAACTTTTTCTGCCTTTTTCTGATTTTTGCAGAAGAGAAATACCATCTATCAAAGCATCTGCTACAGAAAGATATTGTATAATTATGATAATTGACACTTTTACACAATTACCTATCTTATGTTTTCATGCCACTGTCCATGATGAGTGCCCTCCATCTGAACTTCTCCTCCACAAAATCAGGCATGTTACAATTCCCTGTGGAACTTGATGGAGGTTGTGAAATTTCTACACATTTGAGTTCAAAGCTCTGCTTAAGTTTCAGTTTTCACAGGGAAAATTATGTATATTGGGTTTGTTTTGCTCAAGAATTGCACAACAGAGTTTTCAAATTTATTACAAATGGTAATCAGATTTCATGAGCCTAAGATGGAGGAATCTCTTTTATAGAAACTTGATAAGGTCAAATATATTTCTGAGGTAAATACACTAAGTTAAATGAATTTGGCTCATGGTTAATAGTTTACAATTCTGGATGGAAGTTTACAGCAATTATCACAAAGTTGTAATCATCATCCTGAATGCTGTATTGAAGTAAATGCTTTGACTTTCAAATAGATTAACAAATTTGTATTTTTCTTTCTGTTTCACTACATTTTATTTCAGGTTGTGTATGACAAAGTCACGGAGCTCAAAGGCCACGTACTGAAGCTTGTTGTGAAAAGCAAAGGAACATTTGTGGGAGCTGTTAACATTCAACTGAGCAGTGTCCAGTTAAATGAGGAAAAGTGGTACCCACTGGGAAATAGTATAATTTAAATATTCCCTAAGATAATTCAGTTATTTATCCACTAATGTTTCTTTATCCCATTTCCCACAGTACATTTTGTCTCAGTTGCCCTTGAGAATGTGCAGTCATCTGCTGATCAGGTTTTTTTAACATCTCTAATCATAAGGCTATTGTCTTAAAATTGCTACCATCTTCCTGCAACAGATTCCTGACAGTGTGAGTTTAAGAAATCACGTGCTGAGGACTTGTAGCAACACGCAGGAAATTCTAACTACAGCAGTAAAGATTTTTGGTTATTTCATATTAAATTGGACTGTAAAAATACTGAATTCTCTACACATCAAAGTGTGGGGCCTCATTCTTTGCACATTAATTCCACTGGCTGTGTTGAAACAATGCTGATAATGGTGTAATTTATCAGCAACTGCTGTGACCCCACTGCATGTGATGATTTCACTAGAAAACCATGGGATGGTTCCCTGGGTGCCAACACATTTCAGATGTCCAACAAATTTCACATTAAATCTTACGCAATCAATAATTAGTTTTTTCTAAAAGAACTTAAAAGCTTTTGATATAATGTAACATTCAGTCCAGGATGTTCATTTGTCAGTCAGATGTATCATTTTTTCTTTGACATCCAAGAAGCAGATATAGCTGTTTTTTTTGTGAGAAGAAAGGAGGAGGGAGAAGGAAATATTCATGAATAAATAGAACATATGGAATGGGAGCTTTCAGTGGGGTATTTATCTAAGATCTTGATATCACAGATATTTGTTCACCAGTCTTGCCACATATGCTTACCTCTTATGCTGCATAAGGGATTCAAGTCAATACATGCATTGAATTGACTTCAGGGCTATAAAATATATCTTTACATATTGAATAATGAACATGAGTGGTTCCTTTGAGTTCACTGAGGCTAATTATGGGCTCTGTTATTCAAGGCATTTTTACATAAATTGAGGAAGCACTTAAGCACATCTTTAAACATTTGTCATATAAGCAGTCATAATGAACTCTCCATTATTGCCAGACTCTTACAAACACTCAGCCTACCACGTGTATGGACCTTTCCAGGACCAAGGGCACATTTCTAAGGCACAGGAGTGACGTTGATTTGTGGTCTGCTCTGCTGTAAATTTTAAGTTACCATATACTGGGTAGGTCTGACATTTGCCCTGCCAGGTGGAAAAGTGGTCAACAGAGGGATAATAATGCCAGAAGTGAAGATAATTGCCTTCTTCACCCAAAGGACACTCAGAAATCAATCTTCAGAAGGTAAAGTTTTATAAAGCTCCTGAAGTGGGACTGGTTATTTAGGAAACGAAATAGGTTGGAGTTTTTCTCAGCATCAAACCAATTGACTCTGTCACTTGGCCAGTTTTTATCTGAGAATATTTTCCCCAGGCAATCTGCTGTATTAAGCTCCTCCTCAGTGAGAGGAGGTGGGGGGAACTCTGCTTGAATATTAAAAGTATGAGTGTATTCAGAGCTGTAAGAAGCTATAAAATATTTACCACATGAAAGGGATATTGGCTGGCATACAGATATCATCACTACAAAGATCAGTATGCCTAACATTTTAGATTATAGGCTCAGCTGGGTAAGGAATCAAGGGCCTTGTCATTCAAGCACAGAAAACACATTGAGGCCAGCTTACAGTGTTATCAAATTACCTGACCTTACAGTTCAATATTGATTTTAGATTCTTCTTAGTCTACTATCTTAGCTTCCTTGTTATAACTATAATTCAATTTTCTAATAGTGTTATTTCCTGTGACATTTTCTAATGGTTGTTTACCATATGCCGTGATTCTCCATCTTAGAGCAACATTAAGTAAAATAGCATTAAAATAACAATAAATAAAAAGAGCATTACAATATACTATTATCACAGCTGTCTGCAAACATAAGCAATATTGTTTGGTATTAAAGAAAGAAACCTGTAAACCTAACATACTCTTAAAAAAAAATCATGTTTGAGTAACAAATCTGCCATTAATTGGTTGGCTACAGTCTTGTGGAAGGTCAGCAATACTTCAGTTCTGTAAGGAAGATGGGAAAACTGTGTCTTATGAGCAAGATCTACACTGATAGCTCGGTTAGGCAAGAAGATCTTAAATCACATAATCAACCCGTGCTTTTTCTAAAATTCTTCTAGTTCCCCTCAAAGCACTGTGCTTCCTATTTCCTGAGTTCGCAGTGGGATGTATCCTGAGCTCCCTGCTGCTGTGAGGAACATGGCCCTTTTCAAATCAGTCCATGAATTTTTTTGTCTTTCTTTAGCAGCAGGAGGTTCCAGACTAAGCTAAGAAAAGGTACCAATATTAGCATATGATTTTTTATTAAAAGCTACTTTTTTTCTCAAAACTATTTTTTCAGGTGACAAAGTAACAGTGGACATTAAAGAGGAATAGCTCAATCAGAAGCTGCTGTTATTATAAATTTAAAGGGCACATTGTATGTGTAATTTTTCCTGTTCCCTTGGAAAGATGCAATGGTAAGAAATTTTGTTCAATATAAATAAAATGTCAGTGTAATATACTTCTATCATAAAAATTAGCACGATGTCTCAGATCATATATATTAGACTATTACTATCACTCAGTAATTAATCATAAATTTGATATTACCTGAAAATGACCTTTATTAACTGAATGTTGAAAATATATTAAAAAAAAAATCAGTAGTTATGAATTGTTTCTAAAGGTTTGGGTTGGAAGGCACCTTAAAGATCATCTCATGCCAACCTCCCTGTTTCAGGCAGGGACACCTTTTACTAGACCAGGTTGCTCAAAGCCCTGTCCAACCTGACCTTGACCTCTTCCAGAGATGGGGCATCCAGAACTTCTCTGGAAACCTCTTCCAGTGCCTCACCACCCTTACAGTAAAGAATTTCTTCCTAATATCTAATCTAACCCTGCCTTCTTTCAGTTTAAAGCCATCCCCCCCTTTTCTTATCACTACAGCCCTGACACTCTCAGCGTGTCTGCACAGCAGAGGTGCTCCAGCCCTCTGATCAGCTTCGTGGCCTCCTCTGGCTTCATTCCAACAGGTCGATGTGTTACCTGTGTTGGGGGCCTCAGGGCTGGATGCAGCACTGCAGGTGGGGTCTCAGGAGAGCAGAGTAGATGGAGAAAATCACCCCACTTGACCTGCTGGTCACTCTGCTCTGGATACAGCCAGGATGTTGTTGGCCTTCTGGGCTGCCAGGTCATGCTGATGTTCTTGTCAACCAACACCTCCAAGAACATCCCCAAGTCTTTCTGAGACTGACCAACCTGTAGTTCCCTGGATCTTCCTAATTTCCTCTTTTAAAACCATGGATTATGTTTCCCCTTTTCCACTTAGTGGAATTTCACTGGCCTGCCATGACTTAGCCACTTGCTCGGCCAGTTCCCTCAGGACCTGTGGATGTCCCTTGTCAGGTCCCATGGACTTGTGTACTTTCAGGTCCCTTAGATGTTCTTGGACCTTCTCCTGCAGTGGGTGGTTCAATAATCACAGTAGGGCCAACGTCAGCAGCCGTCACTTATCCAGGGTACCACTTATACCAGAAGTCCCATTAGCTTCATGAAATCATTGAGAATGTGCCACTGTGGGAATCAGACCACTGGGTTGTTGCAAACCCAGTAGCACTGCTTTATTGAGTTGGGGTGCAATGCTCCAGATCACCATTAATAGTACCAGACATGGACAAACAGAGATGCAGATTCCAGCTTGATGCCCTCTCTGGTCAGCAGTGGAATGTTACGGTAACCTGTAAATACAATCACACTTTATTAGTGTGTTAAGCACAAGCACAAATATTATGATGTTCTACTACACAAATAAGGCATAATTTATGATTCTCTAAATCACTCTTTAAAATATACTGAAATGATATGGAACCCAAATACCATCTCTATTGGTTTTCTCCTCTGCATATACAGTATTTCAATTCAGCCATTTTTGGTCTCACTGTGAAAAATTCCAGTTTTTTCAAACTGAAGACTTTTAGCCCCATGATATTTAAACACAGGGAAAGCATGCATTTTAACACCCAAAGTTATTAAGTGCTGCACACATTGTTTTGTTAGCAAATTAAGTAACTTGTGAATCAGCAGTGATTGTGTCTTAGAGAACAGTGTTGCAGCAGCAATGCACTGTCCGGGTGAGGCAGAAAAAAGTAGTGTAAGATCTACTATGACATCTGAAATCTCTTAAGGTTCTTCTTTTGCATATGGGTAATTCCAGTTATCAGAGATAAGGCATACCTCTGAAACTGTGTGTTCATCTGGTTGCTGAAGTATTTGGAGAAGCTGTAGTTTTCAATTTCAAACATAATTAACTTATTTGCTTGAAAAGCAAAACAATCTCCTCTTCAAAACCCCAACTTGCATTGCTTTATATTACTAAATGTCCATTATTTCATAATCATAAACAATGTCACTTTTGATTAAAAAAATATTCTGTGTTTTATCTATGTATATATAACTCTAATCTCTGTTTTGAATAAATACCTATGTTCCATACTGCAGTTTTCAAAATCCTTCTTTAGGTTTGTCTGGATGTATGTGTAGTAAACTCGTTTAGTTTGGAATTGATTCTCTCATACAGGATGATTTAGGTTGGAAAAGACCTCTAAGATCATCAAGTCCAATCTAAGACCAATCACCACTTTGTCAGCTATACCTGAGTGCCACATACAGTCTGTCCTTAACCACCTCTAGGGATGGAGACTCTATCATTTCCCTGGGCAGGTCATTGCAATGCTTGACCACCTTTTCAGTGAAGAAATTCTCCCTGATATCCAGCCTGAACCTCCACATGTCCTCTTGTCCTCTCCTACTAATTGAAACTTCCCCTGGTATCTGTATCTAAGGTTCAGCTTCTGGGCAGCAGATAGCAAAGCTGGTTCCAGGCATTTTACATTTGAGATCAGTTTTTAGGGCATGCACACAATATGTGGAAAACTCAATTTATTTCCTATCCAAAGATACACTTCAGGGACTAAGACTAATTTCTGAAGACTCTCTTCAAGCTCCTACCTACAAAATACTCCACAAAGTGTCCTGAGAAGTCAAGCTTCCCTTGTAATTGAAATGGCTCCAATTTGCATTAACTAATTAACTATTCCTGGATCCCATGATAATAATTATAATAACTGGATTCCTGTCCTGTTCTAGTATTATACACAGCAGACTCATTGGGACAGGGACTGTAACACCTCCTCTTACCTTTAACCACTGAGGTAGAGAATTATTCTCAGTCTGAGCCCCTCTGTGCATAACCACATAATCGTTGCATGAAAAATCAAATTCTGCTTCAGCTGTAGCCACAAGTATTCCTCCCCAGAGTAGTCTACTGAGGTGGGAGGCTGATGCTGGGGAAAGGGGGGTAGTGAGGACACAGGTTTGAGTCCTCTCAAAAGAAACTCTGGGGGAGGGTGGCAATGGCACAGCTTTGTCCCACTGCCTGTCAAAGGCAAAAAAAGATGTAAGCACTGCTCAGCTTCTGGAAGCAACTTGCCCTCGGGGACACCTCAGGGATATGAATCCCAGGGAAGGAGGGACAGTCCTGCAGTACAGATGAAAGCAGTGGGAGCTCTGAAGAGTAAGACTGAAATCTTCGCTCACTCTTCAGCATTTTAGGCAGTTCTTCCCTGAGAAATACAGACTGATGTGACTCCCTCTGCAAGAACGTTATTTTCCCATTTCCCATTTCGAGAGCTTGGATAGCTAAAGCAAAACCATTGTTCCAGGCATGGTTTTAGAGGTCTCAGTACTAAGGAGTGCAATAAATTTTGAAATTATTCATCACTTCACCTCTTAGAAGCATTTTATTTATGCCTTTGCACATCCTGCTAACAAATTACTTTTTTTTTTTTTTTAACATTGTGTTAGCATTGATTGGGGCAATTTGTTTGGCACCATTCATAGTTTTTGTTACCTACACTCATTTCCTTGCATTTTGTATTACTCCACTCAAATTATTTCCTATAGAATCTGCATACTCTTACTTTTCCAGAATACAAATCACTCATTTGTGACTATAATTAATCATACAGACACATTGGAGCCACACGGAAAAATTGCATGTAGAAAAAGAGCAAGATCAATGATTTTACAGGCATGTATAAACATCGGTGCCTGGTATTTAAATTTGTCTCAGACGTTGCAAGTTGTTGTTTTTTTGTTGTTTTTTTTTTTTAATCTGGAAATATACAAATAAAAGGAAAGTAAAAGGTTATCAGTGTAAAAATTTATGTTGTAGAAAAACAACTCTGCTCTAAGAGTAATGTCTTTGTTCTTGCGTAACTCCTCAACCTCAACTAAGAATCACAAGGAGCTTTACGACTTTAGAACACAGGCTAAAAAAAAACCCATTTAAAATCCTGTTAAGCTTAATAAAAAAGGCACAGTGGCCATTGCCAGCTCCAGTGTTTTGCCTTCACATCTTTATTCACTAATAAAAGCTGTTTGTTTTGTCAGAAATAGCTTTAGAAACCCAAAGTAGTAAACAGCCATTTTACATAAGCCTTTCCCTTGGCCTACTGACTTCTGTGTGTGCTCTTTGTGTGCAGCCTATTCATTACGAAAGGGTCCAGGAGCTGTGCTGGTACAATAAAAGAAAAGTACCATAAATATTTTGCCCAATTTATATTCTTTGTTCTCCACTCTGAAAAGTTGGAGCTGGGTTATCTGAGGGGTTCTTGGGGGTTTGTTTTGGTTTAATTTGGTTTGTTTGATCCTAGCTGAGTAGAAAGTGCACAAAACTTCATAGCAGTTCTGACTAATCGTGCTTCTTGTAATGAATTAAAACACCATTTGAGAGCAGTTTCTGTCTAGAATGGAATACTGCAGCAGGAATTAACTGTCATTAATACTATTTTGATTTCAACATCTCAGATTTGCATTCAGAGTTTTACCTTCTTCAAAAACCAGGGAATGCCATTTTTAAATACAGTTTTGCAATCCTCCTGTAGAAAATGGACATAATGCTGCACTCTCGCAATGCTACAGTAATGATGAAAGCCTGGACTGTTGCAGATTTTTTTGAGCTGTTATAGGTGGCTCCCAGAAACGTATTACCTGTATTCAGGCTCAGCACAGGTAAAGTGTATTGACCAAGGAATTCATTGTTAACCACAGAGACCTCATCTTCCACACAGAAGCGTATCATTGCTAGTTCTGGAACTTGGATGTTAAAAGAGAAGGTTTCATTCCATCTAGGGCTCAAAGCTAATGAAGAAAGGAAAACAGGATTAAAATACAATTTCATTTTTTCTACTTAATAACTGAATTATTGTATCTTCTATCACTAGGCTGAACTGGTGAAGATTCTTTCTTCTTCCCTAGATTTCTGTGCCCATATTAACAGATGAGCCTCCCACTGACTGCAGGGTTACATAGATCACATCTTTTGTATAATAGATTATGGAGTTAAAGCTGTCAGTGGGAAACTGAGAATGAAACAAACATACACAGCCTGGGACTTGTTTAAGGTATACAGGCCAGCCCTTTCCTAAGGATTGGTCATGGATTATCATAAAGTTAAACAAAAGCCTAAGAAAGTCGGTGTCTTCTCTTAGAGCAAAATGGGATAGAGATAGCCGGGTTAAGAACCTCTGCTTAACTTAGATTTTCCTGTAGACAGAGAGTTCCTATATATGTCCATGCTTTTGCTGAAGTTTCTCCTTTTATAGTGTTGGAAATTAGGTGGGAGCTAAATAAATTCAGGTAGTAAAATGTTCACTTGACTAGAAATACAAAAAGAGGGTATGAAACAGGAGGGGGCTGCTTTGTCTTGAGCAATGTTCATATAGAGAAAAGAAATTCAGGGGCTGATTTAAAACAGCAGCCATCTATGAAAAAGCAAAAAGAAAAATAGAAGAAAGAGGTTCAGAAGGGAGATCACAGGAGACTTGTAGTCTGAGCCTTCAAGAAGATCTATATGATAAAGATAAGGGAGTGCTCGAAGACAGCTAAAAGGTTCACCTGTCAAGCAATTAAGGGCCTACTACTAGAGACTTCCTATGAGCTAAGTGATGAAGCTACAGAAATTTCTTCATGGAAAAAAAATCTTTACCATTTAGTGTACTGGTTTAGGCTGGGATAGGGTTAATTTGCTTCATATCAACCTCTGTGGTGCTATGTTTTGGATTTTTGACTGAAGTGGTGTTGGTGACACACCAATGTCTGAGCTGTTGTTGAGCAGGACTTTAAACAGTGTCAAGGACTTCTGTCTTTGTCATGCTGCAACACCCCCACTCCCATCCCAGCGAGCAGGCTGGGGCTGCACAAGAATCTGGGAGGAGACAGAACTGGGACAGGTGACCCAAACTGACCAAAGTCATATTCTGTGCCATGTGGCACCATGTTTGGCACAAGAAAGCTGGGGGAAAGGAGGAAAGGAGGATATTCAGAGTTCCAGTGTGTGTCTTCCTCATTAAGCATAATAAAGCCTTGTTTTCCTGGAAATGGCTCTATGCCTGCCTGCCCAAGGGAAGTGGGGAATTAATTCTTTATTTTGCTCTGCCTTCATGTGCAGTTTTTGTCTTACCTATTAAACTGTCTTTATCTCAACCCAAGAGTTTCTCATTTTAGCTCTTCCATCTCTCTCCCCATCCAGCTGGGGGAGAGTGGGCAAGCAGCTCTGTGGGGCTGAGCTGTCCAGGGTGACAGCAGTGTGTAAAAACAATTCCATCTTCCTTTAGGAGAGTGCTTCTAGCTAGGAATTTGTGCTTCCTTAACCTACCAATCTACAAAAATGTCACGTAGCACAAATTGCTACAGATTTTGTGCCACAAGATCCTAGTCCACAGAGAAATAATTGAAGTTTCTTTAAGTTTCTAACAACCTCTTGGGATGCAAAACTGGTAATTCTCTATAAAATATTACTGTCTTTTGTTCACAGTGAAGAGAATCAGTCTGATGCTCACCATTGCTTTTCACAACAGCAGATTTCTTTCTTGTTTGATCTTCTGGCACACCATAGATTTCTATCTGCACTAAAGGGTCAGCTTTGTTAGTCTTGGACATACTGCTGGGTGGTAACTGATGACCACTGATGAGCTGGAAAATTAAAGTTGTACTGTATTGAAATAACTGTAGGAATTAACTATACATAATAGCCATATAGTAGCCATAATAGAAATAAGTGTTTCATAAGAAACTACTATAAGCGACATATACCAGCCATAAACTATTCTAAAAATACATATTAAACACAAGGAAATTAAGAATATGGTACTTCCCTTTAATTTCTTGGTAATTTCAAAGAATCATAATGGTTTGAGTTGGAAGAAACCTTTAAAGCTCATCTAGTCCAACCCTCCTGCAATGAACAGGAACATTTTCAGCTAGATCAGGTTGCTCAGGGCCCCTCCAACCTGACCTTGAATGTTTGCAGGGACAGGGCACCTATCACTTCTCTGAACAATCTGTTCCAGTGTTTCACCACCCTCGTAAAAAAAAATACAAAACAAAAAAAACTGATATCATGCTTTCAATAATAATTTTCAGGTTTAAAATTTAATCAATAAAAATTATATTTTGTTAACATGCAAAATAATAACGTTGGAGAAATTAGTTTCATGATTTTTTCGATTTCTGATATCAAGTTCATGAATTCCAATTTAAATGGTGTCTAGTGGACCAGCATCAACACCCATGTGACATTAGCATTGTGTTACAGGGTATGCAGCAGACTGCCTCACCTGTGTTCCTTCTCTTGCACAGTAACACATAAGATCTCTGCATTTTGTAAGCTATCTCCCTGTTTTTCCCCTTAATTTAGTTAGTTATAGCTACCTAGAAATTTTGCCTCAGACTGCACGGTAATCTGGCACCCAGCCTAAGAAAGGATTTATGAAAGTCACAACTTTATCTGCTTTCTGCCTATATTTCAGGACACTTAGGAGAGAATAACCATCTGTGCATAATCTGCTCTTTAGAAATCAGTGTATGGAAAGTATCAAGGGAGAAACAACCCTGCAAGCCTAGGTGAAAGATATGACTCCTGATCCTTGGTCTCAGGACTAAGCAACAAAACTCATGATGGAGATTCTTATTCCCCTGTAAACCACCAAAAAATCAAACCCCACAAATTCCACCTTTTACTTAAGTATCTTCTGTAACACCTTGCTCCAAGAAAAGTTCTAGCCTGAACTATTGAAGAGCAGTGGCTTAGCAAGCACTGATTCTGTCCCCTTTCCTCCTAAAAAATAGCTAGTACCTTCACTAGAAAGCTTTGCAATCACTCATGGCCTGCCCACTTAGAATCTGGCAGGGTTCCTTGCCATATCCTTAATGTCATATTGAAAATGCAGCCCCGCTGGCCAAGGTCTGCATCACACTCCTAGCCCATTGTGAGACCCAGCCCGTCTCCCATGGGATGGGAAAAGACCTAAATCCATACATCCAATCAAATTCTGAGACCCAAGGTGAAGCAGACGTACAAAGAGTAGTAAAAAAATTGGGCTCAGGAGTTTCCTTATGAAGCACCTTGAATATCTGTATTTGTGCTTCAAAGACTATATGCTTCTTGTTGATGGGACTTGTGGCACATCAGCTGAAGGAGGATAAAGGAGGATTCAGTAAAATCAGGCCGTGTTATTTTTCTGTTCCTTTCTCTTCTTCATTGATTGATTTATTCTCAGTCATTCTGAGAGATTTGGCCCCTAGATGTTTCATATCTTCGGATTCTGTTAATTCCGCTACTCATCAAGTTAGTAACTCCTTTTCAGTAGAAACTGCTTTTTCTAAATTTTTTTCATCGTTACCCACCATCTCCTGGTTTTTGCTGCTGACTCTTGAGTGGAGATCCCTGTGCCCCACAATCCCTGAGCTGGTGGGATGCCATTGCTTCTCTGTACCCTGCACAACCCAGCCTGTAATCTCAGTCTGTGTCCTCAGTCTAAAAAGCTGCCTTTCTCTTTTCCAGCTTCTTCCACACTCAAACATTTACTTCCCATCGTCAGTGATTGCGTCTGTCTCCTGCATTACAATTGGGGGGTTCTGCTCATCTTAATTAATTCCAGCTTTATACAAATAAGGGCTAAAATAATTGATGTATTTGCCTGGCTGCTTGGAATCATCCAGCAATGTCTATTCACAATTGGTATGCTCACTGTCAGGACACTAAAATGTTCTTGATTAGATGCATGCATTATGTAAGTATTTTATAATTGTTATTAACTAATGTTTTATCTCCACTCTTTATTTCCCTGAAAGGAAGAAAATAACAATTATACACTAATTTTATGCTAATTAAATGGTATTTATGCAAGTAGTGTACTGTGTAATGAGAAATATCAAATTTTCATTGGGAAAAGGTGGTTTTCTAACTAGTAAACAACTATAAAACATCTACTTGACCTCAAAAAAGGGGTTTTCTAACCCGTTATTTGTAAGTGACATGTATTTCTAATATTATTAGGAAGTAAATCACATTTTAATTTGGGAGAAGCAGAAATAATTCAAAGGCTTATTAATTCATCCTTCTTTTCACACTTATTTATATCATTCTAAGATGATAAATAGTTTTTTATGTACACATAGGAAGATAATGAAATGGAAAAATAATCATAAAGTTTCCTACCATGTCTTTAAACATTATAACAGTACATTTGATATTATTAATATTTTAAGAAAAAAACACTGAAAGGGCACATTTGATTCCTGAGTTTTCAGAGTTCAGTGTCCACAACCACAATGACCAGTCCCTTTGTCAGCTACACTATTTATTTTTCTGTACACAACACCATGAAAAATCATGCATTTTTACAAACTCTTATGAGCTCTGAACACCTACATATTTTTAGCAAACATAAGTGAACTACAGATGGGAAAGTACCCAAGAAGCAGTAGATGCTCTATGAGAGTTTTATCATCTTGTTAAAAAATAATATTAAACTTCCCAACAACCAGGAATGAGGATAAAATGAGAAGCCAATAATAGATAACAAATACATATGTTTGTTTTCCCATTTTTATGGAACCAACCAACAATGAAATAAGCTTACCCGTATTGACAGAGACATGGGTTTACTGTATCCTCCCACGTTTTGTGGTGTGAATGTTGTGTTGGGATCTCTCAGGAACTCAGGTTTCAGCACGTAGCCACAACCACCATTGTCAAGGAATTTTCCATCTTGCAGTTCCATTTGTGGTCCTGGCGTCTGGAAGTTTAAGGCCACTGT
>JAWWEE010000040.1:70610269-70674573 GCA_035221455.1 Xenops minutus
GGTATTGATTTTAGTGAATTAGATTTGAGACAATTTTATAAAACAGATTGCAAAAAAAAAAAAAAAGCAAATTAGGTTAAAATAGGTATATCTTTCAATTAATCTGTAGGATACTGTTATTTCTGTTAAATTTAGTGGCATACAATAATGAATTGTTCCTGCACAAAAGCAGTGCACTATTTAGAACTGCACCACATTTTAAGAATTATCCTATAGATATTTTTTACATTGCAGTATGTCATGTGTTCCCCCTTTTCTTCCTAAATTAAACCTTGGAGAATATGAAAGGAGGCACCTTTTTCCCTATAAGAACTAAATTCACAAACTAGTTTCTCTACAGCATCAAGACCCTTCACACCAAACCTGCCAACATTCTAGTGCAGAAGGCAAAGCTATAGGATTGTATCTAACCTTAGTTATGGTGCAGAATTCATCACAAAACAATGTCACCCAGAAGATCAAGGAACCTTAGCTTAGTTAGAACATTCAGTACAAATACACAGAAGTTTATAGAAGCAATTTTAAAAGTGTTCTTAAATTTATGTGAGCACACTCTCTTTGAGATTAATCCTCCAACATTGGGAATAATTGTGAGAATACACCTGACAGATTTTCCTTTCCCTGGCAGTTCAAAACATTTTTGGTTTGCTGTAGCAGCAACAATAAAATAACACATTTCTTGTCAACAGGATATTGTAATTCATGAGATAAAGCCAACATTGAAATAGACCTGTTTAATGAAATTTTCTCCTATTCCAGGACTTCGGAGCTTCTGTCACATTCAAAATAGAAAATGCAGAAGTGAAATCAGTGAAGTGATAACATGACATGCGTTAAATAGAAAAGGATAAAAAGTCATTTACTTGATGGCTTGGTAAGAAAAAAATAAAGGAAGACTTTAAAGAGTTTAAGTGACTCCTCATAGTAAGTCAGGAAGAGGACGTTATTGCATGTCCCTGAGATAATGTAAATGTATAGAACAAAGATTTCACTCAGTTCAAAAATCCTTATCTCATGTGGAAATTGCACAAAATTTTTTCACTGGAAAAATTATTTGTTTCTTCACTACTTTGATGAACCTTTTAAAACATTCTGTAGCAAATTACATGAATAGGAAGGAAGTAGCTGGTGCTACGGGGCTGATGTTTGCACTACACGTGTCTTTGGTGGGGTTACTTCAGAAGAGCTCTGGGATGGTTCCAAGGCCTCAAAACCAGTTAATGCCTGGAATACACCAATTGCTCCCAGAGTGCATCATCTATTTCACCTGAAAGGAATCCAATCTGTGCTACCTTAGATTGCTCTGCATCATGAACCAACATGCAGCAAAGAAGGAGCAGTTGGAAACCTTCCCTAAAAAAAACCCAAACAAAAAACCACAAAAAAACCCAACCAACCAAGCAAAAAACAAACAAACAAAAAACAAAGTGAAACAACAACAACAAAACAAAACAGGCACTACTGCTTTCAACTAAATGCCAATGTAGATGCAGAAATAGATGTTGTATAATATGCAAAGAAACTTTATTTTACCTTTGACAGCAGAAATCAAAATGTTCATATTGCCCACTGCACACCACTGCCTTTTTTTAAACAGGGTAAGTATTCTCCTGATAGGATTTTGACAGTGGTTCACAATTTGGTATTTTATGACTCAACACGTCCCCCAGAAACAGCCCCCAGTGAGGTGCTCCGTGATGCTTGGCACACCTCAATGCACTGATTCAAGCTGTGCAATGGATGCCCCGGAGCTGCAGCCCTGAGGGCCCTGGAACTGCAGGCCCTGCTGTGATCTACAGATAACCCAAGGTCTCTCAGTCCAGAGATGATTCCTAGCTGAATCCTAGATGAATCAGAACATGCTGTTCGGAAAGTGGAACTGGAATTAAGCAAATTGAACAGTCCTAGCTTCAAATAGCAGCTTCCACATGATGAAACAAATTACATGATTGCACATAATGAGACTATTGCTAAATTTGCCAAGCTTTATAGGCTACTAAGCAGGAAAATCTGATGTAACAACAGAAACAAGCAAAGGAGAAACTTTACATTTCATCATATTAGGAAAATTACTTTTGCAACACAAGTGAAGGGCAATGTTATTATGGGTTCATGTCTTCCAACATCAACACTATGTTTTCACTTAATTTAATTTTACTTAAGAATAAGTTAAACACACACGGAACAGTAGTTTTCCCTACTGGTTTCTTGGTATTGCAAGTTTTAAGGTGATTTAGCAAATGTGAACTTTTGCATCCTGTTCTCTGGGATGCATACCTCTCCTGCAACTGTTTGCAAGGTTTGCAGCTGCTTGGAGGCTCCCAGAACAATATTTTGTGGTGTATTGTTGGTGCACAGTTTTTCTTTTTAATCAGATGCAGTTATAATCCTTACACTTCTTGAGAAATGGCAAGGATCATAAACTAAAGCCTATGCCTAGCAGTGTGGGCTTAGCAAGATTGTTCTGCAAGGAAAATGGAATTTCTATCCAGTGATTCATTTTAGTTTTGCTGAATTCAAGAGCAGAACTGTCAGTAATATCCCTTGGACTTGTACTGTTGTTTTATGAAACAGTAGAAATTTCATGAATGTATGAAGAGAGCTTTAAATTGATGGTTTCTCTTGGAAAGAAACCCAAACGTGCTTACAAAGAAACCATCTTAGCAGTACATAATCTTAATGTATGGTTTCCACGGGGAAGTACATGCACCTAAGTTTAGTACTGTGTACATTAAACTTTCTTCTCTGTCCTTTCATGAAGCTCTGAAAGCCTTTTAATGTCAAAATCAAAATCAAAATCAAAACAGCAAAGCACAACTTGGGCTTGGAGGACAAACTGAGCAAAAGAATTCCTTGGTGTGATTCCTGCATCTGAAATGGATCTAAATTTTCCTGGAACCATAAGGCCAAATCTGCTTCAGATCAGAGTATTTAATACTCAAGTATCTTGCAAAGTACCAAAGCTGCTGTGGCTGTCCCAGCAGGCCCCCGATATAAATAGCTTCCTATGGCACATGGAAGTTAGGAAGTTGCCTAGCTCCAAGAAGATTAAATGTTCCACTCTGTACAGAGAAATACAAAGGGTGTATTTGACCTCAACCCTCTGTATCACAAGCAGTTAACTAAAGTCACTCCCACAACTAACTGCAGAACTAACATTCTAAATATTCAAACACAGCGCCCTCCATAAGCACTACTATTCAAGACATAATGGATTTATAGGCTAAAAGCAAGAGCTTTTTGAAACCAAAGTGAGCACTGTGACTATGGTTGGAAGGCAGATGAGGAAAACCACATGTCTTTTGTCTGTGATCCTGCCTCTCAATTAATAGTCCTGTTGAGATCTTTAAATTGACATTTTTTATTTATTGTTCTTTGCTTCCTGGTTCTATGAGCTATATTACTTCTATAAGGTTTAGTGTATTTTCTCCATTTAAAAGGGAAGAATTTTAAATGGCTAAGGACACATTTGTCACCAATTTTTCTTAAAATGAGTTATTTTATGCCATTTAAAATGCATCTCAGAATTTCATGCAATTTCAAAAAATATCATATGTAAAAAGCATTCACTTCCAATGTTATCTCCATGATTTACCTCATTCATTTAAGCCTAAAGAGATATAATACATCACACTTCCAAACTTTTTATCAGCCTTGTTGCCATTCACTCAGCTCTTTCTAATTGTCTGTGATCTCAGAATGGGCCACTCACAATGCATGCAACACAATTCTGTCCCTTAAATATTTAACATTTGAACTGAATTCCACAGAGAGGGAAATATTTGAAAGCAGGACCGTGTCCTAATGCTCTGGTGTGTTGCCACTGGTTATGAGATGATCTATGTGACTGGATTTGAAGACACTGCTTTCATTCCATGTCAGCCCTCCCAGCTGGGCACTGACAGTCTGTCCTTTCTTCTCACACACAGCTCACAGCTGCACCCAATCCATCACTGCCCAAATTTACAGAAATATTTCAGAGGTCCAAGAAGGATGGAGAGAGGCTATTTACAAGGGCATGTAGTGACAGGACAAGTGGGAGTGTTCTCACACTGAAGAAGAGTAGGTTTAGATCAGATATTATTTACTCTGAGGGTGCTGAGGCACAGGAACAGGCTGCCCAGAATACAAAGGGTATATCTGGCTGCCCAGAGAAGCTGTGGATGCCCCGTCCCTGGAATTATTCAAGGCCAGGTTGGATGGAGCTCTGAGCGACCTGATCTAGTGGAAGGTGTTCCTGTCCATGGCAGGGAGGTTGGAACTGGATGATCTTTAAGGTCCCTTCCAACCCAATCCATTCTGTGACTCTAAATTCTCACATAGCTGAGTATTCCATATGGCCTTTTTCCAAAGGGATGAAAGTAGCTTTAAAAAAATAAAATTCCTTTACAGTCTGAATAGAGGGCATGCAAACTGAGTATGAGTTGACTAAAAATCTGGATGCAAAGGGTGGCTATACAGTCATCAGATTACATCAAAACCAAATAAAGACATCTGAAGGAAGGACAAACTGCAATGTGATGACAAACTGCCACCTGTTCCATATACCAGGAAGCAAGCATTCATTTAATGGAAGCAGCCTACACAGTAGTAAACAAATTCTATCAAACTAAAATATGATAATGCCATCATCATCTGAATGATAAGTACAACACTAATTTCTAAGCCTTGTTCAAGCATTAGCTATCATAGTGTGCTCAAGTACAAATAACATTTCCCTTTGAATAATATTTTCAATATACTAAATCTTATATGCAGTCTGATGGAGTCTGCATAGGAGAAATGCAATACATATGTAGTACCCTTTAAAACCCTCTCACTAATGGCAGACGTAAGGAATTGTGCTCCATCCAAAGTGGTCGGAATATAAAACCTGGAAAAATGGTGTTTTTCAGGCACCTTTTTTATCTGGATCTATCTGAGGAACTGGAAATGCTTCCAGCATAATTAAGGCTCTCTGCCAAACTACAGCATCTTCCCTAGATGGCTCTGAGCATTGCTTGCTGTTTTGGTCTTGTCTTGACATGTCACTCTGATCCCCACTGCCATCTCTGGGGACTTGTTAATTCAGGCTTGAGGACACACTGTTCGAAGTCAGTCTTTTAAGCGTCCTCGGCATCCCTTTTGCCTTGAGCTTTTTAATTTATTTTTTTTTAACATCTTCATGCAGCTTTAGCCATCTTGCCAAGCCTGTGAATAGGTGAGATCCCACCCAAACTTTATGAACAAGGACCAGAAAAAAAGAAAGGCATAGAGTGATTGGTTCCCTTACAACACAGAGCAGGCTGGAGTGGACAATAAAAATTTTGGCACACAAGTTCTCATCTCTTTTTCTGACCAAAAGGAATTGGTCAGACTCTATGTAATTTTTCCTTTTCCTTACGGAATAATATTGGGCTTTTGCTATTCAGACTGCAAATTTTATTAAGTTTAATTATAATTTCTGGATTTGTCACTGACATATTTTGAAATGGTTGCTCTTATTCTATAGACAATTTATGAATGACATATAACATGAGAGATTCTGCCATTGTAAGAGGGATTACTCTTCTGAGAACTGAGAAAATGCATAACTGTCTGACATAACATGCTTAGGATGGGCAGTCATTCTTTTTTTTATTGTCTTTGGGCCAATTCAATACTGTTTCTCTAAATACACTGTCACTAGAAATGTTAAGAATTCAGCCATACAGTTCATAATTGCTGACATTGTTCCTACATAATTACAAGTAGTTCTACTGGAAAAAAGATGTTGGGTGATTAAAAGTCATCCATTGTCCAAGTATATCTGCGAGTGGTTTCAATTAGGAATCCTCTCTTGTGAGGTTCTCATGGGAAAAGTATCAAAAGCGTTATCAAATCTAAAATCTAAATTGATTTTTGCTATCTAATTAATGTGTCAGTCTGTAAGTTACACTGCAGTGTAAGTCTAAGCTTTTCTTGGTTGTCATTTAACTGATTTCATTCATCACTAAACAGATACTTTTCAAAAATAATTCTTAAAATTTGTTTGACTTGTGATTCTTGGCAGAACAGTGTATTTTACCAGCTTCCCTTTCCTGTTTTAATCTGAGTCACTGACCCCGAGTTTAGAACAAGATCAGCAAGGATCTCAGAGACATTTGTGTCCCTGCAATTTTTTTCTGTCTTTCTTTAAAATTTACTGAATTTCAGCTAAATTATTGACTATTCTACTACTTACCTGAAGTGAACATAGCTGGAAAAACTGATAAAATTAAATTTCAATGTTTCTTGGTTTTAAGTGAAATTCCAGTATCTATTACACCAAAAACTGCCTAAAAAGAAGCAGGCTACAGAGTAAAGGGCTTTTTGATAAACCTAGCAGTAGAAACATTTCTTCAGGAGAAACATGAAACCATCATTCAAAACAACTCCCAGCCCATGGAGCCATTCCAAAGGAAAGCTGAGTGCATTTAAGGAGCTTCATATATTGAATGATAACATCCCACCTAACTTAGAAATCTCTACACCTTAGTTAGGTGCCCCACTGCAGCTTGTGAGGATCAAATCAATGAAGTTTAACAGACAACATATATACAAAAATAAGTCCTTACTGTAAGTATTAGATTAATCATATGCCTGGAGTCTGCAATTCAAATAGCTGTCCCATTGGGCTGAGGACTTATGGACAGTAAGAGGCAAAAAAACCTTTTTGGGGAGGTCCATAAACCAGGATGACTGTGTGACCTGTTACAGCTGTGAAATTTTTTCCAACTACATGCATTTGATGATAATAAACATACCTATTTGTTTGGCATCTTAGTATTATCTTTCCACAACCCATTTTTCATCAGTATTTTTTAAGATTTATGCTAGTTGTGCTGAGACCATTCTGTAGCAGTTGGAGGATAGGGAAAACACAGAAGGGGAAAGAATGTTAGAGTCACATGAACTCAATCAAAGACAGTGCATGGCCCTCCAAGACTGTGTGCAGGCTCCTCTGTCAAGCATGTTGAAACACCATCAGGAAGATGCCCCTCGCCAAGGAAATAAAATAGGGGGGCTTCATCAGCTGAGTTCATCAGCCAGCTTGTAATAAATCTAGTTTTCCATTCCTAAAGAGGAATTTTTGGACTGTGAAAACCATGTTAGGAAGACAGTAATAATAGAGGTATTGACACAGAACTCAAGCAAGGTCAGACATGAGTCATTTGAAGTTGCATGGGTGAGGCACACCAAGATCTAAATAAGTGGGTTTCTTTTCCCAAGGTGTCTTCAGAGGTTAAAATCAAAACTAGTCAGAGAACTCTTTATCACTCCTCTTTGTATGCATTATTTTTTGCCATATTTTGTCATATTACTGCACATAAGACTGAGCCACGAAAGAGATGTGACAAAACTGCCAAGCTGCATTTCAATGTCATGGGCCAAAACAAAACCTAGAGTAAGGAAAAAATCCATCATACAAGCAGTGGAACTTTCACAGTAGCATATAAATTTTTATGAGTGCTCCAGAAAGCAGACGCTCTGTTTCTCTTCTGAAACAAAATTCTGTACCTTCCATGACATGGCTTTCTCTTATAACTTATGACATCTTTTGGTGATTCCTGTGGAGTGTTTTGATACATAGTAATGTTTCCTACTGCATGCAAAGGCCATATCCAAAAGGGTATTTAAGTCTTTCTATTTTCATTTTTACTGAAGCTTCCTTTTGTTTTGGTTTTTTTGCTCTGCTTTTTTTCAGCCAATATAATTCAACTGGTATATGCTTATTTATTTAACTGTCCTGAATTTTCTTTCCCTCCATTAATCTTCACATTCCATTTTATTTACTAAATAAAAAGGAGCTATGGATACACCAAACCAGTTCTTTCCAGTGCCACACTGCAGTTGTATGCAGGAAGCATACTAATTTTCACAGACTATAAAAAGGGGTTTTTTCTCCATAAGACCAATTTGATCACAAAACCTATCCTGCTCTTACGAGTCTCGATTTTCAGAGAATGGACACGGAGTGCATGGTGATATACAAAAGTGATTTGGTGGAATCTCTGTACTTTTAACTGAGGTTTTTAACTTGCCTTCCACTGGAAATTAGGTTTACACAATTCCATGTCTTGTCCTCAGCCCCAACAAATCTTGAGCCTGTTGGACCATTTCATCCTGCTTTATATGGATGGCAGGCTGGTCCCAGTTAATATGTTCTAAGCAATTTAGGGAAAATTGCTGGCAAGGTACAGAAAAGAGCACTGTTTTGGATCAATCACTAAGGGAAGTGAAGGAATAGCTCAACTCTCATCATTACATGATGCAGAAGCCTGACAGGTACTATTAAAGGTAGGTTTGAACAATACCTAATGTATTTTCTTTGCCCAGCCAGAGGAGTTATGGATGTTAAAGGAACTTAAGCTAGCAGGTGCGGGGAGGGTAAGAGGAGCTGAGGAAGGGGAATAGGTGATATAGGAGAAATGTGAGAGTCCTGTGAACAGTTTTAGGAATTACTTCTGTGCATGGGGTGAAAAGTACAATGGCATGGAGACAGGAAGGGTATGTGGACTGTGCAGACATAGGACAGACATAAAAATAAAAAAAAAATCTGTGTAAAGTCAGTGGAAGAGCATCAGTAGAAGATTCCCTGAGATGCACTCTGAGAGTTGCATTGTGAAGAGCAGTTGTCTTTCTACCCAACAGTTATCTAAAACAGATTATGGAATTAAGAATAGATCTAACATGGCTTGGAAATAATATATGTTGAGAATTGTTTTAATCAGCCTATTCCCATGAGAATTTTAATTTTTTTTTTAAATGAAGATGCAAATGAAATGACCAAGAGGGCAGATTTAACCACTTCCTGCATATTTTCAGTTCTTCCAGGAAGGGGCCCAAACCCCCAGTACACGAAAAATCATATGTTTTCCATACATATGACTTTTCATTAAAGTATACTCTGAGTAAACAGTCAATGTAGTCATTTTGAAAGACTTCAGTCCTGTCTGAGATCTAACAAATGGATATTTTTTGCAGAGATAAGTGTGGAGATTTACAGGCTAGAAAGCAAACTAGTAAACTGCAGCATGATAAACCTGGAAGATTAATTCAATTTTCAATTAAGGCCCTCTGGCTAGTGCTTCCTCTAAACATGAAATAAACTTGCTAGTGTTTAAGAGCAATGTGGGTAGGATATAGAGTGCAGCAGCCCAGGTAAATAATCCAGCAACAACATGACATCACACTAAGTGAGGATCAGCCACAAGAACAGAATATAATCAAACCAATTCCACACAGCATGGTAATGGTGACATACTTCCAGCCCAACTCCCAATCTTTACCATAAATAAACATTCATAATGACACAGACATAAACAAAATCTATACTAGCTAGTAATTCTCTTACTCCTACTGTAGTTGTAAAACTCCAGTTCAGCATAAAAGCCAGGAGGAGAATTTGTTGTTCTGAGGATGTTGCAGCTCCCCATGGAACAGCCAGCACTGAGTAGCCAATTCACACAATTTCTCTGGTGGTTGTTTCCCCCTTTGCCCCCACGCGTGTCACTGACAGCATGGACAGCATGGCACAGCTCAGGGTGGGGACAGCAAAGGGGAAGAAACTGAGGATTAGGCATGTCCCCTGTTGCTCATGGTCAGGGCACAGGAGTGGGAACAACAATCTCTCAGTGAAAGCTGAGGCATGATGCTCATTCTAAGTTTTATAACTGAAGGAGGGTAGCTGGGGATACATTAGGGGGTTAGATATAATAATACGTATGGGCATGATTGAGTGGAAATTGCACACTCTTAACAACATTTTGGAGAAGGTAACTTGCCACAGAAGATATTTTGAGAGCTGAGAAAGGAAACAAGTGAAAAAGGAAGCCTGGAACAAGGGCGACAGAAGCTCCAGGGCCCTACAGGCAGTGAAATCTGTGCCTGTCCTTGGATGAGTGTGTATTTTAATGTAACAAGGTGAGACCATACCTTTCACCTCTGAAAACTGGGAGCCTAAGGCAAAATGCCCTGCTCACCCCACAGTCTCCCTCAGGTGTCCTTGGCATAGACTCAGAATAAAACACAGAATACATATGTGGATGCAAAAAATATTGTTCTCTACTTTACCTAAGGCTGAAGAAGATGTAGCAGACACACACAGAAAAATACTCTGTAACTGAGAATCTTTTAAATCGAAGAACAAACGGATGAAGGCAAGATTGTCTCTAAAGCCATTAGAAAGAGGGAAATGCTTACAAGTGCAAGGTTTTTCAAAGCCTGCTGAGTACATAAGTCAGGTTTATTTTTAACAGTTTCAAATTAATAACTTTAAATAAGAGAAGCAGGAATTATTGTTATTTCATTGTTCAGGGGACTTTGTACTGAAAATTAGGATGCTAAACATATGTTGTGTCTATATGACTCCCAGCATCTCCCAGCTGTCCTTGGGTATTGTGCTGACCAGGGCTGTGAGTGCTTCCCTGCAGGAGAATATCCTATTTTGTGAATTCTTGGCACCACTATTAATTGTGTGCCCACATCTCCTGTACCTGTGCAACTCCAGTCACAGGAAGCCACTGAAAACCCGCAGATCCTTCAGAGGAGACTTCCATTGCTGTGTAGTGGAAGCTTAAAAGTGTTGTGCTGTTTAAACAGACTAATAATAAACTAAATAATCAAATATAATAAATGTGATATTTGGGATAAGATACAGCCATTTAACACAAAGCGATATTTATAATTACTAGGGATGAAAAATTGCTAGGGCATGTGGGCTGAAGGAGAAGTTTATATAACACAAAATGAAATTGATGCCACTGGGGGGAAATATGTAACTTACATAACCAAAAAATACTATAAGAAGCAAAAAGCCTCTTATATATGTAAAGCCGCGAATGCAACAGTTTCTGCAGACAAACATACCCATTTGACACCCCACATTCCAGAACTCTTGAGGATTATAATTTGAAGAGGTCATTCTCATTCCTCTCGGGTAGATTCTTGTAATAAATCTTGTAGTATGTGAAATAAACTCTTTAGCTTAAAAAAAATAAAAAAGCCTGTTAAGAAAAACTTTGTTATTAAAAAGTCTATTAAAATAAAGAACAATAAAAATGCAATATAATCTGATCCAACAATTTTTTTTTACTCAATATCCTACCAGTGTAATCAATTTTAACATTATATATGGACCACTCTGAGAAACATCTAAAATCCTATTTTAAAACCTTAATATTTTGTGTATATTTGAATCATATTTCTGTGTATAGTGCAGACTTTTGTTAAAAATTCAGTAACGAAGAATCATTCCTTCACTGAAATATTCTGTTTCTGCACCTCTTTGCTAGGTAATATATGATTTTTACACAAAAGCCCATTGTTTTCTCATGGAAAACTAAGACACAGAACAGGAAACTGCACCCAAAACTCCCCATTCTTTAGTAACTCAGTAGGAAGAAAATCATCCCAAGATGAACTTGTCTGCTGTTTTGAGGATTAAATAAAATGACTGAATAATATCAAGAGGAGTGAACAACACATTTTTAAATGACACTTAATTGGTTCCTTTTTAAGCCTCAGAAGATGGTGGGTTGGTTTCCTTCCTGCTAGCAGTGTTCCCTGCCTAGGGAGAATGTAGGCATAAACTACACATACATGGGAACCTCCACGTGACTTCTATCTACACCATTCCTTTTTAGTAATTAAACAAAAAGCTTTACATTCCCCAGGTCATTGCTCTGATCCTCTCCATCCTCCTTTCACCCAATTTTTGGGGTTTTTTTGTTTGATTTTCATCTGGTTGAATTTTGGTTTGTTGCTTGTTTTGGGTGGGGTTTGGGCAGTCGTTTGTTTGTTTGTTTTCAATAGAACTACTTCTATCTTCACTGGATTGCCAGAGGAACCAGAGAGGACTGTGTGTTGCCAAATTCTGCTTGTTTTGATGCTGTTCAGCACCATCCACCCAACCAACCAACTAGTGAATCACCTGCACAAAGTGATGGGTGGCAGCTGGGCTGGCCCTGAGTGAATGGGCATGTGGCAGATTCATTGTCATGGTTGGTGATCTCTGTCCTTAACACTCCCTCAAGGCTCTTGGCAGGCAGCTGGAGTTCAAGCAGCAGAGGCTGCACTGTGCTGGCTGCACCAAATGGAGATGCTCCAAGACAGAATGAGTTCTGAATAATCCAGCTTGGCTTGTATGAAAGCTCTGGTCCAGTGGAGCAAACTGCCTGCTCTGAGCTTATCTGTTCTGTCAATCTTATCTGCAGTTCTCCCCAAAGCCAGGGGGACTCCATGCCCAGCTTCAGTGAGAGCTGAGACCAGACATGGGAGGGAACGTGAAATCTGTTCCACATATTCTCAAATATTGACTGTAATTTCTAAATCATTTGATGTAGAAAACAATGAATCAAAAGGCAGTCATATATTTTATAGACTATGTTAATATTTGTTCTTATAAAACTATATTAAATTAAAAGAAAGCTGGACTTCAATTTTCCTCACAAACCCAACTGAAATACAAAAATGCAGTGCAAAGGACATTTCTAGAACAGTGTTATAAAAACAACCAAATAAAATCGGACAGCACGGGTTTCATAAAATTTTAATCCTTCCAATGTCCCAGCAATGAGCCATAGCAACAATGTAACTTTCAGCTGATAAAATCAAAATAAATTACCTGACTGTTTTACAAGTTTTCTTGCTTTAGACTCTCCGATTGAGTTATTTTCATAGCACTTCTGATTCCCCAGGGAATGCTCAAAGCTCACAAACGTTGAAGATTTGGTATAAATGACGAGATCTGACAACGCTAGGGCAACTTTGGCTGCCTTCACCTAATAATTATCATACAAATAATGGGAGAATAAAAAAGTCACAATAACACATATTTCATTATTATTTTTATTATTAATTCAGAGAAGTGATCATTTTGTGTGCAAAAAGCATGAGAAAATGTCACACAGTTAATGAATTTATGACTTGTTATTGAGAGTAGATACAGTCAAAGACAATTAAGGTTATTGTGTCCATGTTTATCATAACAATTATAGGATGAATGGACAGATGCTGCCAGTATTTCCTATCACTTTTGGATAGCTTTATAATTTTCCTCCTTCTGAGATTGGTATGTAAATTAACATAATTTTTCATGGCTTTAAACATTACTCATTTAAAATATACATAAAATTTTATATTCCTAAATATATAAAGTACTAGAAAAGATCAATAGCATAAACTCAACTACAAAATGTAGAATAACAGGAGAATATTTTACCATGCCAAGTAAATTAGTCATAGGCATATTCCTCCAAGCACTGCTCAGAAGTTAGGAAAACCCTTTTCTTCCTAATTAATGCGAAAAGTTCTTTCACCAAAATCTTTGTTTAGTCTTGCTCACTTAGCAAAGCAAGCAAAAGCACAGGGACTGAGGTTTTACCAGCATCTTCTCTCTCACAGTGACCACTTCATTTTACTCAGCATCACTTGTGAGCTAAGCAGGGGCAGTACCCACCAAATTGCTGATGATGCTCATAATGTTTACATTCTGTTAAAGCTTTTGAAGGCAAATTCACATCTGGCAAAATAATAGAGGTTGCCTGCTCATGGCTCTTAAATTGCAAAGTCCAAGTGCATTAATTATTCTGGGGCTATGCCCCATGAGGAGCATTAGGAATCTTCTGTCACAGAAGTCCTGAAGAACACAACTCTCTGGATGTGGCAGGCAGTGACATGGGCAAAGCCAACAGTATCACTGGGGTATCTCCCACCCTCCCACAGAGCAATATAATGGGATATGAGGAGAAATACTCCAACAGAGTGGTCCCTGGAAACTATTTTCTCTTCTGCCTGTGCAACATGACCAGACACCTGCTGTTGCTGCTCTTGATCAAGAGTATGTGGTATATGTTCTGATCTCTAACGTGACCTTACACATATATTTGACACTATTATCTGGAAAGTTGGCCTTTCCTGTTCAAAGAGGACTCCATCCTTCTTCAGAATTTTTCCTTTCTCTCTTTATCAGATGGAAAGGGAAAGAAGCAAAGATCTTGACTTTCAAATCATTTAAAGGAAAGGGACACAGAAGAAGCAACACTGCTGCTCAGCAAGAACACTGGGCTCTGGGGAGGATTGCCAGTTTACTCACATTCAGGCAATTAGAGCATGATGTGCAACAGTGACTGAATACAGAGTGAGGTTTAATGTCTTAAAACACCTGAACAAAGCAGTTTGATCCTGATGAAGCAACAGATTTCCATGGTAGAGAATTATACTTGGTTAGAAAAATGAGTAAGTTCAAATTGACTTTCAAAAATAAGATGACATCCAATTTTACAGTCTCTTGTACAAATAATACTTAATGTTAAGTCTCTGCATGATAGATACAAGAACACCTTTTCTAAGTGCTGAAAAATGTTTTATCACAACCAGAAACGTGCATCTAATTTCATGCATAAGTCCCAAACAGAAGAAAATAGGGAGTGGGACCTCTTCAAAATCTCCAAGATAGACTGGTGGACACCAGGAAGAACCAGTTAACTCTGTCATCAGGAACTGCTACAAGTGTTCTCCATACACAGCTCCAGGAGAGCCTCGAGACCAATAAAACATCTGGGCAACTTCATCCTAGATCTGTTGTGGTACTGAACACCTGAGACAAGTACAAGACTTGAGAGAGAAAAATGTAGTTGAAGGTCAGGGAAGAGTTGCTTTTTAGTTGGATACTAAAATGTGGTCCAGTTTGGAGTTTCTTGTAAGAAGAGGAAAACCCTGAAACTTGAGCTAAAACATGCCATTTCAAAATGCACTGCTTTAAGCAATTTTAAAATCTAGCTTTTAAATTTAGTCTGTATTTAAGCTAATATGTTCCTTTTTTCTTAAAAAAAAAAAAAAAAAAAAAAAAGCTGACATTTTTCTGTATGTTCTCTATATTCAATGAAGACAGAAGTTACCTTTGGCCTTTTTTGAGGTGGTGTGATTGAGGTGATTGAGGCTCTAGGTTCTCCTCTTCTTTTGGAGGGACTCCTTGCTCGGTAAATAGGGATTGTTTCATCTGACTCTTCTTCCTCAGACATCGATTCAGACGACACATTTTCAGTCTCAGCAGCAGCCTCATCATCTGTCCTGAGCATACCTTCCTCAATTGTTCCAATTTTTTTATTTTTTACCAGAACTTTGAATTTTAATGCCTGTAGAAAAGAGGTTAAACAGTAGTAACTAGAATTACGTATGGATTAATTGTAGGTTTTCATCTCTTGTTATTGTTTAACCCACGTTCAAAGTTGTTTACTAAGTATAATGAAGTGAGTTAACAAAATGAAGTAAAGATAGATATCAGTGAGGCAGAAGCCAAAAATAAGCAAACCAAAAAGATCAAAACACACAACAGAAGGTGACTATCTAACTCCATGACAGGAGAAAAGTCCTTCCACCCCAGACACACAGATGCTGAAACTGTGAAAAGATAAAAGTAGGAAATGTCAGAAGTGATGGCCAGGCAAGATAAGGAAGGTATAATTTTTAACTATGCATATATTATTTTTTTTATATATATGTATACTTACAGACATGTATCTGCGATTAATTAGGATCTTGTTCTAGCTATTATTGCAGCTGCAGGAAATTTGTTACCCTATTTGATTAGTGCCTTTACACTGTCTAGTATACCAAATTAATTTCTTTTATTGTTACTTTGGAGTAGATCCTCGTGCTGATCTTACCTGGTCAGGGAAATAACAGAGTTTGGTGATTTTGCCTAAACAATTGTTTTGATTTTAAATGGCCATGTTTCAGCTTCCATAAATAGAACGTAGGGGAAAAAATAATTAAATTGTATCAGTTCTTACAAGATGGCTTTCATCTATGCACCTGAATCCTATGAGCATATATTTTCCTTAGATTTATGAAATAATATTCATAGTAAACCTGCTATTGTGTAGCAGACATTCACCTCTAAAGAGGTACAGACGAAGTGTCAGTGAGTAAGAGGACTTACTCTTTTCCTAGAATAAAAAGTGACCCACGAAAATATTCTTCATGTTTCCTAAGTACTACTGAAAAGGAAGGCTACACGGCTGGGAAGGTTACAGAAACAGGGAACAAACAATTTCACAATAAATGAAAGGTAACTGAAATACTGTATTTTAAGGAATCCATTAAGTAAATATGAAAAGTACAGATGATAGAAACATATAAAACCAAAGTTCCATAATGGAAACTTGAGCCACAGGCAAGGAAAGAGCCATTTCCTTTATTTACATTGCAATCTCCATTGCTCATAATCCCCTTATCACTTCAGATCTTGTATTAGCAGTTTGCCAGTGTGCCAGTGGAACGAGATAGCCTATGCCCTAATATCTATCAATGCCATGCTACTGTAAGATTTGATTAGTCTCTCTGCACTGGTGACTCAGAATAAGGAGGCCCTTTAACATTTCCTTCATTTCTTATTGATGCACTCATTCTTTTTCCCTGTGATATTTTTAGAGGAGTTTTAATGTGATTAATGCTATTCATATTTCTTAAGAGTTCTGAATTTTCCTTTGCATGTTCATATTATCCAATGTTTAAAAGCAACTCTATCCACTTTTGGTTTTGTAGTTTGTTATTCATAGGTAAGGTTTAATCCTACAAATTAAAAATAAAAAAAGAGATTTGATATACAAGGGAAGGAAAACCTTTCTATGGCTACATTACTGCCTCCTATGTGTAAATTTGCTTGAAGTAAAAGAAGACCATAGTGTGTGTGTGATCCTATAAAAATGGGTCCTGATGTTATGTCAGATCCTAAAATTCTGTTTATGAACTATTAGCAAAAATGTAAATACCCTAAGGAAGAACAAGTTTTTAAGGTTTTTATTTTGTCTTCTACAAAGATAACATTTTAAAATCACAGCTCTGTTTTCAAAAACAGTTACAGAAAATACCCTAGCAATATGAAATTTTGCTATTTTTTGGCCAGAAGCAAATACTCCAAATCATGGAAAGTGAACCCTGAACTGAAAAAAATGGCACACCAAAAATTTTAAGTCTGACCTTTAAATGCATCTTTAAAAAAACCCCTTATAACAAATGTATGGTTACCAAACCAGTGACTGTGTGAAATTGTTCTTTAATTGGCAATCAGTGGTGCTAAACACACAGCACCTTTTTCTCTAAATGTTCAAGTCTTTTAAAAGAGCAGAAAAGTCTTTTAATGAGCTGAAAGTCTCAGCATTTGCTATAACTTCTCCTTTCTAGTTTTAACATGAAAGGCAAAATATGTTAAAAATACATTTGCTGTGTAGTTCTATATAAACTGTAAGCATACTAAAAAATTTAAATATGTAAAACATAATAGATCTTCCCTAGAGCATAATGGGACTTCAAGGCTGGAATAAGCAAAAGCCTCCAAGTACAATCAAATGGAACAAATATTTACATAATTAAATGAACAAAAGTTATTTCTTGTACATTCTGATTAATGTGGTGTACAACACAAATCAGAACAGCTGAAATAGTGCCAAGACTCCAAAACAAAATCACGAGCACTTTGGATCAGGCAAACCCACCTAACTGACCACTGCAATTAATGTAAAAAAGGACAAAATTCTTTCCTCAGAAATGCAGAGAACAAATTCGGAATTTGGGTCATGAGTATTAAAAAGAGAAGAACAGCTTCCCCTATTTAAATGTAGCGTGTTGTTCCCTCTTCTCCTCTCATGACCAGCCGTAGGTGCTTAGTTGGAGGAGTATCTAATCCTGAAAATCTTGCCAAGCAACAAAGTTAAAATCATTTTAAGTTTTACAGAGGTTTCTATTTCAAGATTTATATTGCTGTCTTAAATTCTGATACAGGGTGAAGATGCAACACCCCCTGTGAAGTCTAACACAAGGAAAACTTTTTAAGACAGTGAAAAAAATTTAAGTACAACTGTAAAAAAAAAACCAACACCAGCATTCTTCACTGATTCAAGAGGAGAATCACACTTAGTAAAAGTGTGAATGGATGTCTTTTTGGCAGCTGTATAAATCACAGTTATTGAGATATTTTAAATCAATACTACCAGCAGTGTCTGAGCTCTAGTTAATCAGATATTAATGATATCAGGAGCACCACTTTAGCTATCTCATAACAAGTTTCCATACAACACATTTACCCAGTGAGAAGCCCCCTACACTGAAAATCACAGTTCTGTAATGTGGTTTGTAGTACACTTCATGTAAGTCTGGTCCAAGGCTAAGCAGCTGTGCTATATTAGAGATGACATCCTACTTAGGCAACTAAATCTCTGGTGGATGGATTGGAAGGAAATCCAAAGGATGACTAAAGAGGAAGATGGTTACAGGTTGGCCAGGCTAATTAGTACAGTGTGCTTAGGACCTTCATGCACAAATTCCTCACCACAGTTCAACACTCCTAGAAGGTGCCTTGCAAAAAGAAGGATCTGATTTTTATCCACCAAATACACCATCAGCCTAAGACCTGCCTGATTGATGATATAAAATATGGCAATGTTTTGGGTTTAATTACCTTCTGAAGTTGCTTTACAATAAGGGAAATCACTAACAACAGCTAAATGGCTTTCAGATCTTTAATATATTTATGGGAAAACCATGCTCCCTGAAAGACTGTAGAGTGCAATGGCCAGAAATAATATAGGAATCAGGTGAGTCTTCTGTGAGTTCTCATAAGAACCTAGAGAATCCAGGCATTTCATGTTAAACAGTACTGATTTTCTTATTTTTGAGGTCATCACCAAGGCATTACCTTTTCAACATCTTTCTTATTTTTGTAAAGAATAGATGCCACAGACAGATTGAAAGGCAAAACAGTGGACTAGAAATGTTTTGACTTACTAAGAAGCAAATATATTCCTGATGCAAAGACTTGGTCAAGGCAATTGCATATGTGACTTGTAGGTCAAAAAAATTGGAATTAATCTCATCACTGAAGCAACAGAGTTAGTTATGCTAAAGCAGCCTTGATCTTGAATTTCTCAGTGAAAATCTTCATGTCCTAGGCCTTCAATAACAAGAAAATAAGACTATAAAACCCTATAAAATTATATAGAATAGGTAAATATGGATGGTTAGATAGAAAACGGAATCATACAGCCACAGGTTACACAGACCATGACCATTTTGTCAGATGTTACTGTCAGTAAGAATTTATTTGCCACAGATTACTGACAGCAGGTACAACTGAGTTTTGAAAGTTTCTCAGTGCAATGGGTAAAAAGGAATAAAGTGCACTGGTAATAAGAGGCTCTTAGACATACAGTTCAATATTATATCTAGATGTCAAGAACTGCAGACACTGATGCATTCCAGGAAAACATTGACTGTTCTGGGAAAACAGTGATGGTGTAGAGAAAGTTCCTTTGTACCCCAAGCAGATAAAGGTGAAGAAAAGGGTGAAGGAGGACTCCTGGCTATGGGGTTAGTTATCTTTCCCCCTAATAATAGGATTAAAATGTCCATAGCCCTTAAAGTTGTACTGAAGACGTTCTATAAATCTTTCTCAATGAGATTATTACACAGATCCTTTGATTTATACAACATTACTATCATAACTATGCAGAAACCTTGGCAATCACGGCCAGAGATGTTTTTGAACCTCTACAATATAGTAATTCATCTTGCAGCTGTGTGGTAAGCGTTAAAGACAACTTGTAAAATAACAGTAGTTGCCACTTCACTTTCAGTTAACAGCACATCAATACCTCATTCCAATTTTGTGACAGAAAACCTGCAAATAATGAAAAATTCCTAAGGAGCTCATGTAGATATCCTGTCAGCAGCATAAGGCAGTGTGAGGTACTACAAAAATAATTGAGGAACAAACTTTCATCAGAAGCATCAATGTGTTTACATTCTTTTCTGTGTGTTACATTGATGGCTTACTTGTTTATTCCAGTAGCTCTCAAACTTCTTACAGAGGAATGATACAGCAGGGTGAGTAAAACCTTACCTCTTCTAGGAGTCTAATATCTTCTAAGTTCATTTACAAACTGCTGCATATGACCCTGCATTCTGTCACTTTATATCAGTGTATCACCAGGAGTGCTGGTGCAACTGGCAGGGATCTCTGGCACAAGTCAGTGATGTCAAATATCATTTCATGTGGGAACTGACTCAAAGGACCTGATGTTCCAGTGAATATTACAGGAAGTTCCTGAAGTCTCCTTAGAAACACCATAGTGGGTAAGACATGAGGAGAGAATGGTAGTGGGACAGTTGCTTTGGGTGGAAAAATATCTGCTTGGAGGGAGGGAGGGAGGGAGGGAGGGAGAAGAGATTGGTGAAGATTAAGGGTAGCCTCAGTTTCTCATTGGATAAAGGGAGTGTGTGAAAGAAAGAAACAGAGCAAAAGTCTTCCCTTTCCTCCATAGGTAGAGGAAGAATTGTATGTTGAGATACTACAGAATACAGTAATATTCCAGGGAATTAACAGTACTAGTATAGTCATCTAGAAGGGTGAATATATGGCTGAGGACAAAGAATTAAAAAGCCCCTTTTCCTGAAATTTTCTGGTTTTTGTTTTTGTTTTTTTTTTTTCAGGGAAAGCATCAAGAAAAAGCAGAAACCAGTAGTGTTCTGTGATTATCCAGTTTTCTCTTCTGGACCTCCTTAGACCAGGTCTTAGAAGGGTCCTCCTGCGTTTTTCACTTAGACTTAAATGGTAGGAGACATCACTGCATGAGCTGTGGTCCAAGGAAGACCTAAAAATGGGTTTGCTCTGCATTTTAATCCTCCTTCCTGATATGCACATTCATCTCAGCTGTCAAAGGTGTAGCTCAAAACCTACTCGGAAAAGGGATTAGGAGATTGACCAGAAAACAGAGGAGAAAATAATTTCCATCGAGGTCTCCAAATCTCCAAGATCTAAAAAGAACTTGTAGTTGACAAATGTTTCTAGGAAGTGTTTGGAGAAGCTTTGTGGTATCCCACTTCCTGCACAGACAAGAGAACCATCTGAAGGAAACCAAAATGGCTTTTTCCCTATTTTTGCTAGGGCTCCATCTTGAAAATAGTGGAACAGTAAACTATATATGTGACTGCTTTTACATTAACTGAGAATCCTTCTCACAAACAGAATTTTAAATTCAGTATCTATGGCTCTGTAAAATCTCTTCTGCACGGCTTAAGTAAAGCAGGTTGAAGACTCAGTTCAGCATTTGGCTTCCCCAAATGATAATGATTTTACCCAGGCCTCAAATACACACAAGGTCACAAGCTTTAAAGATGTGATGCCACTAAACTCCTTTGGAACAGGGACCAAAAGTGGGTCTTCAAAAAGATGCTCACCAAAAGTCAAGCTTACTCCTCAATTTGAAAGTTCAGTCATAGGTGCATATTTACATTGCTAAGTAAAAACCTATTGATTTTTCTTATATGCTTAATCAGAGCTTCTAGGAGAAAAGGAGATGATCCTAATTTTTGTTCATTCTAAGAGAACAGTTTATTAAATTCAGACTTTTGTAAACTAAGGAAAGTGATATTATTTAGGTAACCCTTACATCTTACAGAGATGTGGAACACATCTCACATGACTTTAACATATTAAAAGTTCAGGAGAATGAATCTCATCTGAACAGCATTTTTGTACTTACAGACCCAGCAAATCATTTTCAGGCAAAAATTCTACAGACCTGACATGGAAAGTCTAAGCTATGGAAATACAAATTCTCTATATCACAGTAACCATATGGTAAAGGACTTATCTCAGAGAAAGTAATATTTTTCAGTATGTGATTCAGTGACTCCATGATTCAGATGCAGCACAGTGATTTTGTTCTTGCTACAGAGGATGTACGATCCCTGGACATGTAATACACTGAATCCAGCCATGCTTTGGGAAACTTCAAAACAAACCCCCATGTTTGTATAGGTTATAGTTTTTGGTATGTTGCAGAAACACTTTCAGGGTTTCAAAGTGATATTGGACACTGTGATATACAAAATACAATGCTGCAATAAAAAAAAAAAAAGGGTGAGAAATTTATGTAATAAATATATTTACAACAACATGGTTATGGAATTCTAGCAGTATGGTTGCACTTCAGCTCATCTTTTGAACACATCACTTCAAAAATACTTTTCCTTGAAAAATCCCTAAAAATATTATATCCCTTTGTGTGTTGTTTGCCCTTGTGACAATGTTTCCTCACCATATTTTCATTTGCATTCTTTCTCTGTTACTGTAAAAAAAAAAAAAGTATTAAATATACCTATCAGTGGCAAGAGTGGCAAGCCTAAATAAGTAATTTGGGTGCATTTTGCTACCAGAGATTTTTAAAAAATTTTTGTCCTTGAAGGAAAATTGTGTTCAAAGACTGGAACAATGGAAATTTGTTTGGTTTAGTTTGCAACAAAATTTTCAAGACCCATCTAATTGCCTTGTCTGACTTCATATTCCAGGGGTCTCAAGCCACCAGCTGAGAAACACTGTCTTAGGGAGAAACACACTGAGAAAGAGAGAACCTCTTTGCAGTGGCAGAACACAGTAAGAAAGTTTCATCATCATTGTTATTGCCAAAAAATGTAGCTTCAGATTTCATTTCAATGGCATGTTGAAATTTCAGGAATTCCCTTCAATTTAAGCAACAACAATAAAAAAAATAAATTAGCAGAAAACAGATACACTGACATATATCTTTTCATGTGGCTTTTCTGTGCTGTTTAAATATTTTTTTTGTTACTACCTGAAATCCATTTCAGACACCAGAAGTGTTCCATAAATTCAATTTCAGAGAATTAAAACTGAACTAAACCAAACAATAAGCCCAACACATTTTTTGATATGTCTTCCATAGACAAAAATGCAATCTTATTACCTCAGGAGAAGGTAGTCTAGTCATCTCTGCATCCCCACCAAGTGGTGAAGAAAGAAGTTTGTCACCTAGAATACTTTTTAAACACTCTGCCATGACTTCCTGTTGTTTAGTGCTGCAGTGGTTCTCCAAAGACAGTACAAGTGGATAGGCAGATGACTGAAAATAGAATTTAAAGATTTTATTATTTATAAATATGCAGAAGAACTTGCCTTTTCAAAATATCTTACAAAAGTCCCCTCAGCAATCCATCTTTTCCTTTATTTTCAAAATGTTCGGCATAGAGGTCAGTTTTTTCAGGTTAGTAACACTATAAAAAGGCTCACAATATTTATGGAAAAGAGAAAGTGCAAGTGAAGAAGAGCTAAATGTATCTTCAGGACATTAGGGAAGGGTTAAAACAGGGCTAGATATATACAGAGATGTAAAAAGAACTAGTTTGGTTTTAAAAGGTAAAATTAGATTCTGAAATTGAAATTACCAAAGTACAGCAGGATTAAATGTCTTTTTCTTTAGTTTATGACAGAATTTAATTGACTACATTTCAAAGCTTGTTCAGAAATCACTGCCTTTACATGAACATGCATCTACTTTTGTAATAATATCACAAACTCTTTACATTTTGCTTATCACAGCAAGGCAGGTGAAACGAGGGAAACTGGCTAAAAATCAGTGAATAGCTCGAATGAAATATATTCATTTAGACTGCATAAGTAAATCTCTTAATTTGCCAGTAATACTGGTGGCTACTGAAAACAAATACTCTGAATAAAATCTTCCCTTGAGCAGGATCTAAATTGTCAGTTTTCACACTTTCATCTGTCTTCACACTTGTCCCCAGAGTATTTGCTATTGACCATTAATAGAGGTACAAGTGATATGGACCATTCCCTATTGTGAGATGAAGTTTGCATTATAGTTAAGTACAATATGTGGTGTATTAGCAAGAGCAGGAGAGTTATATCTAATGAGGTTTGAAGAACAGTGATACAAAAGCATGGTTTTTATTTCACTTCTAAAATCAGAAACTGAATTGTATATAGAAATCAGAACAGAAAAAAACACAGCTTTCATCAACACTGAGAAGGCTACAAACATACACATATAAAAATCCATATAAATGTATGATCATAGACATATATATTCACACAGAATGCTGGCCTGAGTTCAAGAGTTATCTTAATAGTCATTCAGGACTTCATTTGAGCAGGAGTTTTGCCAGAAAACTCTACAAGGGCCTGAGACAATGCCAAAAACTCTCCACCTTTTGATGCCTTGCCAGAAATGGGCAGAAGGGACACTGCCCTAATGAGTCACCTGACAAAAAGACATCAGTAGCTGGTCACCTTTATCAGGTTCAACACTCAAAATAAAAAGAGAGGAAATGGAAAACAGAGTAAGCCTCAAATTCAGCTACAATTTAACATTTTTGTCTATTTCATAAATTCATATGTAGGATGTAAGACAGACTGATAGCAATGGAAGAATAAGTGAAGTAAAATCATTTAAAAGATATAAAGGAGTAAAACAGCAGACCGATTCTGAAATGTTTGTTCACTTTATATTCAGTCATTGCTCCAATGGTCTCAGGTGAACATTCCACCTAACAAGCTGAGTAAGATCACCTGAATTCTTTCCAACAAGTTTGGTTTATAATCATTCAGCAAAATATGTTTACTGTTCCTTAAACATATATATATATAAAGAACAGACAGCACAGTTTTCCTGTAATTAATTCCAACAATGCCCGCTACCTCAAGCACTGTCTCTGTTTGATATTGTTTCACCCTGGAGACTCTCTGACAACAACCACGTCCCTGGGCTTTGTTAAAGCCAGCACCACATTCTAACCAACTCGTATATACATACACATGGGTATACATACCATAAATGCATACTTGTCGATCACGTGGATGACAGAACGAAATGGGATTTTGCTTGTTAAAGTGTGCCCGTGGTACACAATGGGTTCATTGTTGGCGCCATCCCAGCAGTCAATTTCCAGGCAGCGACATCCTTTTAAGAGAGCACTTTGAAAGAACAGGAGAAACAACTTTACAGACAAAAGATACCTCACTTTTTTATACAAATTGCTGTATTTCTGATTACAAGCACATTGATTAATTAAAAAAAAAAAATACTTTTTCATCATAAACAAAAAGAAATCCTATAGAATTATACAGATAGGAGACAGAGCAATACTTTCTATTGTCTATCTTGGGCATGTTAGGTAATGAATTATATTGGAGCATTAAAGAACAGGGAATGACCTGAATAACCTTCATTAAGAGACTAAGAACAAGGGTCAAAGATTTCAATAAAGGAATTTTGGAATAATAGCAAACTGTCACTTAAAAGAGAAGAATAAAGGTTTGAAATGGCCTTTTCTATTACTATTCCGGGACTTGTCTGCAAGTTTGAGGATCACTGTAGTTAAAAATAACAGCATTGCACTTAAAGAATCAGGTTGTGCTTGGTCTTTATGTAGTTCTGTTGTTCCTACCCTAGCCTTACTTCTAAAAAGGAGTGCTAAAGTTCCTCAGGTGCCTTAAATTTACTGATTTAATATTTAATCTGCTAAGGACATCCCTTAAAGGTCTTAGGTTCCTAATATTTATCTTTTATCTAATTGAAACATTTGTTGCAGACTATTTTATTTAATTACCAATCTGTCTTTTACATTCTTCATGTTTACAATATCTCACACATGCCTCTAGCTGATTTTAGCATTTTCCTCACACTAGTAGCAGATAAAGATGAAGAGAGTTAATACCCTCTTTGTAATTACTTTCATCCATATATAATTTTAAATACTGTTAGAAATTTAGTATTATTTGTGATGGTTGAAAGTCATTGCAGAATATTCAGAGAGCAACCAAAAAAAAAAAACAACGTTCAGACAGATGACAGATTCAACAGCTTTCATGTCACTAATGTAGCACAAATAATAGGAATGCTGGAAACTTCTCTTTCAAATTCTTCATACTTTCTGCCTCCTGTGTGTTGCCTTTACTACATGATCCCTTTTCTTCCCTGTCTCAGCAATAAGTAATCCTGGTCATCATCATCTTGGAGTCACACACTGCAAAGTTTCTGCTCCCTCCTGGCTGCCACATTTTGTTGGTGTTGTTACAGCATGCACTGATCACAGATATCCTTGACACACTCCAACTTAGTGTGCCCTTCCATCTTATGTATTGATCAGATTAGAGTTTGCCCGGGAATTTTATATTTGCATCAGGGAGTTATCTATTTTTGCATGACATGTTGAGATTAAAAACTTATTTCATCATATACTGTGCACCATACCATAGAGTTCATTTGCTGCAAGGTTGATTTTTTTGAGCTGAAAGTGAAAAAATAGATTGTTTCCAGACTATGAACAGATGGTTTGGCAAACATATTGAAAAGTCTATACACAAAATAAAATACCACTCTCACATTTTCAACTTGTATCTGTGATGGCTTTGTTCCTTATCACCAAGGAGGATTATATGTGACTTAGTATTCATTAAAAAAAAATCAAAAAATGTTTAAAATATTAAAAATCAGTTTCTAAATACCTGGTATACCCCCACAAATGACTGGGTCCCATTAGCTGGTCAGCTATCAAGTAAGTGTTGTGAGAAGATGAAATGAAATAGTCACACAATGGCTGGTTCATATCTTGGTAGATGGTCTTGTGCTGGGTTTTAAATATCGAACATTCTTCTGAGTTCATGTACCTTACAAATCCTTCAAATGACATCTGCTTTTTTTTCCTCACTGAACAAAAGAAAAAGCAAAAAATATCTCTGATTTGAAGCTAAACTTCTATCTATGTTCTATCTATGTATTTTGGTAATTTTTAATAGTCAGTTCTGAACAAGGTTAAAGGGTATACAGAGTAACATTGTCCTGCAATTGGAAAATTCCCAACATACATATGATATACACAATTGTGGAGCTGAATTGCTGTGGTTTATCCTTTGGGAGGAAATAAATCTGTTCTGACATTTTCAGTGTTCTATGGACACCAGTAAGAAGAGTTTGCAGTAGTCCTAATTAAATATGAAGGACAATATTTGCTGTTTAGTTTTGGAAAGCAACATGCCAGTCAATGCACTAAGAGAACCTTCTTCTCTCTTTTAAAGGAACAGGGATTGTTCTCCAAAGTGTCAGTCAAAGACTGTCAATATAATCTTGCAGAAACTATGATTCCTATCAAATGTCCCTCTCACTGGTGGAAAATTCCAAATAAATATTGATTAAATAATGTTTAGAAATATTTGAAATAAAAATAGCATATTAACAAAAGAAATTACTGCCCAGACAGAATTGCAAATCAAGATTATTACATTACTGCATTTATAACAAAATGAGCTAATTGCCTCCATACCAGTGATAGTCATCCCATTAGTTTTGTTTGTAACTGATTTCATGACAAGTGGAGCCATTAGACTGCCAACAGCTGCTCCCAATGTCATGTTTTGAATGTAATCATTTTGCAAATGATATAATCTCAAAAGTCAGCTTTGCTTCAAAACATTGTTTGAATTACTGAGGGAGTTTGCCCAGTTCTGACTGTAAAATAACCTTTTTGTCATCATAGCAGGCTAGTGATATATAAGCAGTAAGTAATGCAAGATTATTTTATGTTAACAATAACTTAGAGATGAATGTTTACAAACCTGGGGGGAGGCTGGTGATGGAAAAAAAAACCCTGCAAAAAAACCCTTTTCTGACCTCTTAATTCTTAATACAGATATAAGAATCAGAATTGACAAGTTAGAATTGCAATTATCAGTCTTCAGTATGCATACAGACTGAAAGTGTTATACCTGAATGAGAATTTATAGGAAACAACTAATTCTACATTACACAGGGTTTTGAACTAGAAAACTTGCAATGTTTTAAAATGATAAATAGAAATAAAAAATAAGGATGAAGGCCATCCAGACATCATACTTACCTTCAGCTTTCTCTAAACCAATGTTATTCTTCCCAGAAGTCAGTTTGAAGCTATTCTTACAGACTTCCATTGAGGAAGAATCCAGAGACAACCCAGTAAACCCGTTTCAACCCTGAAGTAACCTTATTGTTAAACAGTTTTCCACAATTTGGAAACAGAAGTTTATCCTGAAAATCCTTTGCTGTCCAAAATATTTATTGTTTCATAGTATCCCTCTCCCCTTTTTTCACATGCTTTGTCATACAAAGACTGCTATTGCACTTCCCCTCATTTCCAGAAGAAACAAATCCAGTTTGGGGCATCTTGCTGTTTAGGTCAGGTTTTCTTATATTTCTGATAATATTAATTTTTATTCCATCCACCAGTGCTGTTACTCTCTCATAGGAGAAAACTGGATACTATTTCTTCATGAGATGTCCTGACAAACTGCTACTCATCCTTACCATCTTAGAGGTCATTACATATTTATTATTTGTTCCAGGTTTTTTTCTGGTAACTGACTGTGTCTACTTCCTTGGATATTCCCTTTCTAAAGTAGGTATTACATTTGATCTTTCTCGGTCTTTCAATTCATCATCCATTTTCCACTTATCTTCAAAGGTAACCTGTATTAGTCAAGTGTGTTACAGTCAATTTTCTAAGAACTTGGGTTTGCCAGCCTTTCTTCACTGATCTGAATAAGTCATTTAAGCATGTCCTGCCCTGTTTTAGCTATACTTTTGGCTGAGGTCTTACTCTGGTCTAATTATTAGTATTAGGCACCAGATTGTACTTAGGTAGTGCACCAGGAATTTTTGGTCTTCTTTTGACTAAAATATTTGCAGAATGACATTACTACCCTGATGACACTTGATAATTGTATCTTATTTAGTATGTTGCCTTTGATTTATTCACATGTACACATTATATTGTTCAATACTTGTAGCAACTGGATTAAGTTTCTACTTTCTGGGTCTTTAAAAACCAGATTGAATGTTTTTACATCTTGCTCAAAACAGAATACATTTATCCTGGATGCTTTGCCTATAATGAATTACATTAATTGTAGACTTAATTATTTTGAAGCGAATGCTTTTCATCAGTAATATCTAGCTTTCATTTCTGATTATTTTTCATGTTCTATGTAATTATCTGTGTACTTAAACATCAAGCTGGCAACTTGGGCAGGAGGGGTGGGGCTATTTTACTATCAATTTTTTTTTCCTGAATTTGTCTTTTAAGTTAGTGAAAAATACTAATTTTTCAAAGTTTTACTTATTTTCTGAATTATTTATGATGCTTTCCTGGCTGTTCTTTTCATTGACAAAAGCTAACTACAACAATCTCAAGAAGAGAAATTATGTCTAGATAAATACGCTCATGACCTTAAAGATCATCTCTTTCCACCTCCTCAGCCATGGGCAGGGACACCTTCCACTAGACCAGGTTGCTCAGAGCCCCATCCAGACTGGCCTTGAACACTTACAGGGATGGAGCATCCATAACTTCTCTGGGCAATCTGTTTCAGAGTCTCACCACCTTCAGAGTAAGGAGTTATTTCCTGATATCCAATCTCACCCTATTCTCTTTCAGGTTGAAGCCATTTCCCCATTGTGCTATCACTGCACACCCCTGTAAGAAGTCCCTCTGATCTGTCCTGTAGGTTCCCTCCAGGTACTACAAGGCCAAAATTAGGTAATTCCAAAGCCTTCTCTCCTCCAGGCTGAGCAATCCCAATTCTCTCAGCCTTTCCTCATAGCAGAGGTGTTCCATCCCTCTGAATATCTTGGTGGCCTCCTCTGTACTCGCTCCAACAGCTCCCTGTGCTTCCTGTGCTGGGGACCCCGGGGCTGGAGGCAGCACTGCAGGGGGGTCTCACCACAGCAAAGGGTACAATCAGCTCCCTAGACCTGCTGCCCACCCTGCTTTGGATGCAGCCCAGGGTATGATGGGCTTTCTGGGCTCTGAGTGCACACTGCTGGCTCAGGTCCAGCCTCTCATACACCAGCACCCTCAAGTTCCTCTTGCCAGGGCTGCTCTTGAGCTGTTCATCACCCCACCCAGGTGCACCACCTTGCACTTGGTCTCCTTAAACCTCATGAGATTCCCCTGGGACCAGTTCAGTTCTGGCAGCATGGGCAGTCCTGTGAACTGAGGTATGTTAAAGACCATCAGGTGTACAAAAATGACATCTGATAAAAGAAATTTTCAGGAATGTGGTGTTTGGTAGATCAGCGTTTTGAGAGTTTAAGATAATGGTATGCTTAATTTCTTATGGATACAATTCATTCACCCCTCTCATACCAGGGGAGAAAACCTACTGCATTTCTTCAGAGCTACATCTTATCTTTGTCTGATGAAGATACCAAAACTAGTTAGAAATGGAAGAGTGTGCTTTTTAAGTTCTGAGGATTAGCACAGTTATACTATTTTCTGACCATTTACAGACATTTTCTCTTTCTACATTAAAGGAAATGGGAATTCATCTCCATAACTATTCTGCAGTGAAAAGATACTTTCATCAAGGCCTCACATTTCGTCCTGAGAGGAACATCAGTCTTTATCTCCATTAGGATCTTTTAGCAGGAGTTAGTGTGGACACATATTCATTCAGTGTAGAAAGAAAAAGAGAAGGCAAGAAAATATTTCTGTCTTCTTGTCACCTCTTTTTACTTACAAAGTTCAATGCTTTTTTCTTTCCTTCCTCTTTTGGATAGTCTGGAATATATTTTATTAATAATAGTCTCTTTTTTTTGTTGTTTTTCAAATCTAATTTAAAAAAACAAATTGTTTTCCCCATTCCTCCTGTTAAGGTAAACTCCAGCTCTGCCCTATATACAAATACTGTCATATCAGTCATGGATGACAGTCAAGAAGTGTGTTTTCCACATGTGTTGTTTCCGAATAGCTAAATTAGTAATTAAATGTATATGTTACTTGGCCACCAGGGATATTGAAATGTGTACAAATATGTCTGCTGGGAATTTTAGGGGTGAACTCATGAGAAACACTTGCAATCAGAGACAAGGCTGTTACTCTGCTATATTGGAAGAAGGAAGATTTCAATAAGTGGTAAAAGTCAGACAGCAACATTATCGGATGGAATTTCATACTGTGAAATTTTACTACTTGACATCAGACTCAAACAGTCATCCTCTAAGTGAACAGTAAAGACAGAAATATTTCCTTGACTAAAGTAAGAATAGTTATTCCTTTTCTACTCTGAGTTTAAATTCTAGGGAGGCTATTTTCCAGCTGGCTCACACTTGTAACTGGTGCATACTGGAATGAAGTATCTGAGCTGCAGTTTAGTTTTCTAAGGGCTTATATCTCATAATCATCTTCTTCTGTTGAAAGCTTTTCCTGAGACTGAATATTTACAGACTCTTTCACACATCTGAATTCTTGTGTATCATAAACCCAGAGCCAGCCATCATCTTAGTTGAGATTTTTAAGTCATCTTTCTCATTTCATGAGATTTTTTGTGAAATCTGTAGGAATGTGGCTGAGATCTCTACTTTGTTATATTTGGGTTACATTGGCCAACAGGATCAAATGTTCTCTCCTGCAAATTAATGTTCTCTGTCTTGCTCTGTCTCTCACAAACTCATGCACAAAAAAAACCCCAACCAAACTCAACAAAGTTTAAAAGACTGTATATCCTAAGAATAAACTGGAAAGGATTTTTTGATTCACAAATATATTCTGGATTACTTAAACTCTTTGTCTGACAGATGCACTAGATTTTTATTGTTATTTACAAAGTAAGCAAGCTTTTCAAGACAGGATTGTATTTTTGCCCTGTATTTGTACTGCCTAGCAGGAAAATAGAGACAGGAGCAGAGTCTTTGAATGGCACTACACTGTAAATAATAGTGGGATGCACCTTCTTATCCTCACTGTGCCTCTAATCCCATCCATAGAAATACTGAATAATGAGCAATAACATTTTAAAAAAGAGACACTTAGAAAACTTTTTTAAAAAGGTGCATTTAGGGGGCATGTTTTCTCTAATCTCATTTAATGACTCAAGACTTCTATTCAAAATTAGTAATAAAATGGAGAGATAATGGAATGTTTGTGTGGAATAAAACTGACATTTGGATGTTAGTAAGACCCAACTGTCAGGTGTGAATCACATATTCCTATTTTGTGATCAATTCTATAAAAATGGTTCTTTCTGCCAAAAAATGCAGCATTTTGCCATTAGACATTTAAATTGTACAATAAAAAGGGAAGAGTAATATATTCAATGCTGTTCCTGAACCAGCTACAAAACCCTCAGAGAGTTAATTCAGAGTTGTCTGGCTTAATAGCATTGAAAAGTCTTCTCTCTCTGCACAAATGTTAGGGGTGTATTAAATGTTATAGATGGACTTATCAAAGTTGCATATAAAATGAAGTCACTGTTTTCACCTTAATCTTGACATACTAGTGCTATCAAGTTTATCAGATAATGGTTATTACCATTAGCAGACCAGTTAATCAGGTGTCAAAATGTGGCTTTTTCCCTTCCTGCAATACCCAGGACAAAACTGGCAGATGAGTCCAACAGACCACCCTGATGAAGAATATTCTATACCAAATTCAGAATGACAGCTACACAGAATGGTCTATCACATCACTCTATGAATCATCTATCATGTTAACCATAACAGGAACTTTCCAATAAATGTGTTTGAGTGGGAGTTTTAGTTCAGTCAAAGGAGCATGAACAATACAGCTATTATTTCGTTCAGCGAGATTATTTCCAATTAAAAGACAAACTATTTTATCACAGATGAAAAAACAAACAAGAATTTGTCTCAGCATCTGAAATTTAAACCAGACATCACATTAAACCTACAGAAACCTCAGCTGATATTTATGAATGTGTTTCCTAATGGACTAAAGATTTTTAATTATTTCACTGCATTATAGCTTTTAACTTTCCCAACAAAACAGATAAGACAAAGAAAAGGAACCTTTTAACCCGGCAACTTTAGTAAACATGGTAGTCCTCAGAAAGAGTAGAATATATTCAACAAAATACAGTCTAATTTGAAAGACAACCTTAGAGAGTGATGGCTTAAGGAATCACATGTTGCTTAGCTGCTACTGGACATTGACTCTTTATGAAACACCAAATGTCTTCTGTTTCTCATTGAAAGAGTGATCCATTTTCTTCTTCCACCACAGGATCAGCATGGATATTTCAGGGTTATTATCTCAAAAGAAATACTTTCTCCTTGGGTTTATTTTTCTTAACCAGTTATCAAATCCACCCATTTTCAAAGACTGGGAGCCAAGGAAACTGAAAAATTAAACATCTGAGATTCATATTCCACTGACTAAAGCAACAGCTTGCAATGAAATGAGTTAGGTCCTTTTCGTAGCTTAGCTGCAAATTTTGCCTCGTTGTGTTCAGTGACACTCAGCAGAAATGTTACCCCACAACCTGAGGCAGCTTTCAATAGGTGAAGAATACACGTGTTACAGATTTATAGACCTCTCCTCACCTCAGAGTTCTCGTGATTCAGAAAGGGTGATCAGGCACCCATGAAGGTCTTATATAGGGCTTATTCTGCAAGTCAAGGGGACAAGTCTTGCCTGTGGCCATGCATTGTCACGAAATGACTCAGGGGAGAGAAGACAGTCAGGCCCCAGTCACTGACAGAAACACTATAAATAAAAGATATCAAATACTTGAACCATGCATACCTTCATCAATTGGTTCATACTTCGAAATAATTTCAAAAGCAGTTGTTTCACTTGCTTCAGTTTGAAATTGTTCTTTTACGAGAAATTTAATGAGCTGGGTGTCAGGTAGAATTTGGCCGTCTGGAGAGTAAGACCGGAATAGTTCCTGAAATTCAGCTCTGTGCACAATAGCTCGATAAATTGCCTTGAAGTCGTCCATGCTAATCAGCTGTCCCGATTGTTTGTCAATTGTTTTCTGGAAAAGAAAGCAACCAAAACATCCACCACAAAACCCAGTCAATACAAAGGTATGCAATGACACACAGAGACACACAAACCACTCTGTCATAACTGGTCATAAGAGCGAGAAGCAAAGAGGAACCCCTGGGCAATGGTGCATTATCAGATCATATTCTTCAACCTTTAGATTTGACTTTGTGTGCTAAAAATATTTAATACAAATTAAAATGGACCATATGACATAATTGGGATATAAATATGTACAATAAATTTATATTTAATGCATATGAAATATTAAAACACACAATGCAAAATCTCCAAAATGCTGTGCATTAAAATAAATTTACAGTGGAAAATATATTTAATATAATACCTCTCCAACAGCAACTTAGACCATATTGTAAATACTGTCCATTAAATATGCCTACAAATCACAGCAACCAGTAATCTTAAAAATGAAATAAGGTTGACCAAATTATCACAAGATCCAAGTCTGTCAACACATCAAATAAGAAACACTATTAAAGTTTGAAGACAAGGTATTTTATAATAACCTATGATAACATGTTCTATTCTTAACAAGCCAGAATGTTTAACTTACATTAATTATTCACACTTTCAGAATTCTTAAATTGTAAGCTTGTTTTTATAGAGCTTACAAAATGTTAGCATAGTAATTAATTTCAGTGTTTCAGTTTAAAAGCCACTAGAAAAGTTACAAGGCCAAAAGAATTTGAGTAGAATACTTTTTTTACCATTTCTGCCTTGAACACTTTTCTCAGATTTAACATTCCTATTTCTCCTTAAAGATTTTCTACTCAATATATGTAATTGTGCATACAAATATAAGTGTTTTTACTATTTTAGCTTGTGTTATTCTTAAGATTGCCCAGTTAAGAGAAATTTTCTGACAAAACTGCTCACAAAAATCACAAATAAATGGCAATTCATTGCCTCAATGATTATCACTGTGAGATCAAAATTCTGAATTGTTGACTCCTTAAACTGAGACTACCAAAGAGGATAAAATTTCAGCATCTAAAACATGGCACTTACTTCCCCAAAAGTGTCCATAAGCAGGAAATTGCTTACTTAAGTTCTGGCTTTGATCAAGACTTTGATCAAGACTCTTGATTCCTGCTAAGTTAGATTAGTTTTGAAGCCATACCATAAACTCTAAAAGTTTAATGATACATTACCAGCTCCTTCCTATGCAAAACAGTTCCTACTGTACCTCTGGATAGGTACAATAGAGTAAGAATATATTAAAGGACTGAAATATGTACAAAAATAAATTTAATGTGGAGTTCTAGTGAAAAATCTTACAAATCAGTACTTCAGTATTTGCTTTGAGTTTGTGAAAGAGAGTAATACTGACCACTTGTAACAGAAGTCACCAGCAAGAAAATATTTCAATACAAATTCTAATTATGCACATTTCACTATTGCTTATAAATTCCCCACCTTAGGTTGATATCCTCAATGTAATTTTAATATTTTTAAGAAAACTGTGAATTTTCTCATAACCATTAAATAGGAAAAGAAAATACCAACTTATTTTGGAAATGAACTGTCTATCAGGATGTGGGACATGTTCACTTAGGCACTGGCATGAAGAGAAGCTGAGCAAAAAATTAAAGTTTCTATCTCTGTTACCTCTTGATGAAAGGCAGACAATAATACTCCACAGGAGAGCTTTTCATATTAAAGTGATAAAAATCATGTTGCTATAAAAAGAGAGTTATAAATTTCTTCTTTGTAGATTTTTATTATTTTTCTTTTTATTAATGCACATCAAATCTTTGCTATTCAGAAAAAGAGGTATCTAGACAAAGAGCCTTGAGAGTAATTATATGAAAACGTATTATTCCTTAAAAATCTTAAATGTGCATAATTCTGGTATTGCTCAAAGGAGCATTACAGTGGAATAAACTCAAAGAGAACAGACAAGAATAAAAGCAGATTATTCTTTACAAACTAAGTTTTCCATAAAATGTACTTTGTTATGTACAACCATTTGATTAACTGTTGATGTGTAGTTCCTGACAATGATGTCAGTAAGATTCCCTTCCAGGCTGCTTTGCATTTTTCCATATTATTATGCTGTTCAAATATTTGAACCCCCAAACTACTGAATACACTTAAATCGTTCTCAAATAACCAAGAATATCTAACAGTACTGCTGCAAATAACTAGGTCAGGCTATTGACTATAGTATGTTAACAATAACTAGATCAGACTTCTTCTTTGCAGGTGACATCCTCAAAAAATTACTCTTTTTTCTACCCACAACTGACCATGTCTCTCAAATTTTTTGTCAGAAAGGAAAGTAGGTGGAAAATAGAGGAAATTGAGAAATACTTATAAGTTCTCATGAGATTTTCAAGGCTGGCAATTCTCTCAATGCAGTGCAAGTTCCAAAACCACGGGAAGCCTCTTTAGCAAGTGCTGAGCTCACAATGCCAGTTTTACCTTGGCTTGACAGGGCAGAGAACAATGACGGAGTGAGGAAACCTAAATGCCTTCCCTCTGCCTGCCTGCCTGTCAGCATGACATCACCTAAAAGTTTCTGACTTGCCACAGTTAATTCTCCTCCACCAGATTGGGACAGAATCAGCCAGCTGGTTAGAAAATTCTCAAAAGAATCACACACACATATATATAGTCATCTGTTTTCATTCTCTTAGGAAAACAGCTTTACCAGACAGCTTTTTATTGGGGAAGGGAGGGGAGGGAAGGCAGAAATGAAGTAAAAGGAAAAATCATACAGCTTTTGAGTCATTACTACAAGGGACCTGAAGAACATGTAAACAGATTGTCCCAAGGCACTCAATTTTGTAGTATTTGCTCACTGGGACAACATCCATTTGTTGATAGTTTCCTTACTACACTAAATTAACTTATTAGTGAGTCCAATTTCTAGCTGTACTTATCTTATAGAAATCTCATAAACACTGCCATATCTCAAGGACCAATCCGTTCCCTGGGTGTTGAGTGCAATTCCTATCCATTCAAGCACACCTCTTAAATGCTAGAGGAGAGCTATACTGAAGAATTGAGCAAATGTGTGCTGGATCTACGTTGGTCTGAAGCCTGATCAGCTCAGACAAGTCCATATTGTCCTGCTGGCAAAAGCATTTTTAGGAAGTTGCTCTAATGGCTCTGCCTAGCATCAGACAGGCATGTCTGGGCTCCTCAGACTGATCACAAAAGAAGCTGGATCAGATGAAACCAGAATATGTTAATTTTTCTCAAGTGTGGACATGTTACAAAAAACTGGGATATATGTATTTTCCACCTTACACTATTTTGTTGTGGCAAAGAGACAGTGTTACATAGGTGGTGGTCTTTTCCCGAAGCAGCAAGCAATAGGACAAAGGGAATGGCCTCAAGTTGTGCCAGGGATGGTTTAGATTAGCTATTAGGAGAAGTCTCTACACCAAAAGGGTTGTCAAACATTGGCACAGTCTGTCCAGGGAAGAGCCTTAGTCACCGTTCCTTGAAGGTATTTAAAAGACATGTAGATGTGTTTAGGGACATGGTTTAGTGGTGGACTTTGCAGTTGGACTAATGGCTGGACTCAGTGATCTTAAAGGTATTTTCTAACATAAACCATTTGAATTCTAATGCAAGCCCTTGGTTATCTATCTTACACAGAAATGAAAATTATTTGCTGATTTTACTCACCGTACTAGCATGAAACACAGTCCTCAAAAAATTAGTTTTAAAAAGTCAACAAATGTAAGACGTGTAACTGAACTTCTAAATGTATTTAATTGCTTAGTCTACATATGCCTTACCTTGAAAATATGTTTTAAATGTACCTCATCAAAAGGTATTTGCATTTTTTCAAGGAGCCTCATACAACCCTCTAAATCCACATTCCCGGTCTTGAAATCATTCTGAATGACTGACCAAAACCACGTACGAGAGACGAGGTTAAGGAAACTTCTGGCCCATGATGTTGCCTTTTACTAGGGGAAAGAGGGGAAGAAGTTCGATTTTGGTAAATGTGGGGGTGCCATGTGTGCCCGGGCTGGATTCAGACCTGAGGGGAGAGGGGCAGGGGAGGGGGATCCCAGCAGCAGGTGTCTCAGGGCAGGGAGGGGAGGGGAGGCAGGGCAGGCAAAGGATATCTGTTCTCATCCATGGTGGCTGCGCATTGCCGGCTCCAGCCCCTTCACTGCAGTGGGGTTGCCAGCACCTGGTTGTTGTTCACAGTGGGCTCCTCATGCCCCCGTGCCCTCTCGGAACCATGCAGAATGTTTGCTCCCCCATCCCGCCCGTGTTGTCCTGGTGCCACTCTGGTGATGTCACAGACCGAGGGACCCCTTCCAGTCCCTGCTCCTTCACCCTCTTGTGCCTTTTCCTTCCAGCACCAAGTGGTCCATATGCCCTGTCCTCACCTGCCCCCTCCCACCCACTGGATGACCCACAGCCCTGGGATGTGCTCCAGGCAGGAGCTGTGTGCACCAGAGTTTCTCAATTGCAGACAAGTGTCCTCCCGGGGAGCTCGGCCAGCTTGTCTGGGATGTGTCTGCCCTGCTCCAGGAGGGCAAGCTGGTGAGGCAGGAGGCTGCCACAACATCTGCACCCTCGTCCAAATAAACAGGGACACTGCTGTGGACCCACTGCAACAACTTAGGAGGAAACCCCTTCCTTGGCCCTCTGGACAAAGTCCCTGCTGAGTGTGCCCACCCGGGCAGTGGGACCAGCAGGTTCCTCAGCACAGTGTCATGGCACGTGTGGGGGAACTGGTGAGCAAGCCCCAAGGGCTGGGAGCCCACCTGAGTGGCCCCTTCCCCATAGGGAACTGCCTGGACAGGAGGACCTGTCTGTGTCCTGCTTTGAGCCCCACCCACATCAGCTTTCCGAGCACTGGAACAGCCTCTGGAAGAGAGGCTGGACTCTCGCCTTGACCCAGTTCATCACTCATGTCACAGGGACCCTTCTCCTGCAGGCACAGCACTGCCAAGCTGCCAGCCCCGAGTAAATGCCAGCAAGCTTTAGAGGGAGACTCTAAACATGACAGACCAAAGGCAGCTTGCCACAGGTTTTTGTGAAATTTGTGAAAGCTGAGGACACCAAGATTCATATTGCCATTCTGGAAAATATTCAGGCTTTGTCAGAGGATATATGGGGGGGGAAATCTGCAGAGGAAACTCCCTGTTGCTCACACTTCTATAAACTAAAGTACTGACTGATCAGCATCTGAACACCAATGTCTCCAATGTCAAAGTGCCTCTATTGTACTGAAATACACCCTTTGATATTGTGGCCTAAATAAAAAAAAAAGAAGAAAAAGACGAAATGGGGTTGTTTAGCTGATTTATTTCTGGATCACTCAGGAGAGTGCAGAAACTTTCATCAGTCAATCACCACTTTAAAAATAATTCAGGTCTGTAGTGACTGGAAATCATTTGCTGTATCTTTTTAATTTGCTTCACGTACTTTTCACCTGCTTCTAAAGATACTAGTAATGGTCAAAATGTCAAAGGCAGAACAGTGCTCTGGGTGAGCCAGCAAGTGAACTCTTACTTTCCTTTGTAATTTTACCAGCATGACATTCACTTATGTAATTTCATACTAAATAAAGCATCAGTTATAACGAAGTTGGTAAGGTAGGTTGACAAAGATACTGGGACATTTTATCTAGATTTTTTCATTACTACTGAAACCCTGTGAGATCAGTCTTCAGGCTTTGGTTGTGCATCCCTCTCTGCATGCACAAGAGACACCCCTGTCACAGGCACATGAACAAAGGGAGACCAGCACACTGGAGGAATAAATTTCTTACAGCTAGTGCAGAAGGTATTTCAGGACTGATCAGGGCTGGGTGTTGAGGCATTACAGAATAAAGCAATGCTGCTTCCCTTCTCCCACTGTTTCTTACAAAGGTCAAAGAAATGTATGTGATTTTGGTTTACTTTCACAGTGATTATTTCCTAACATTTATCACAAACTATTACAAATGCCTACCACTTTTGCTGTTTTCTGTAAACATAAATTTTAATTGCAGTTTTAACAGAAACAAAGGTAAAATTCAAGCAATAATGTAAACACTGCACTTTTAAAAAAATATTGATGTGAACATTTAAACATTATTTTACAAAAACTAGATGTTTTTAATGTAAGCAGAAGATTTTGCTGTTGTTCATCACTGATGGTGGCAATTGCAGTGTCATATGGGTTGAACATGCCCTTTTGTAAATACTCATCTGTGGCTTTATAGCTTCACTGCCCAGGCTGGCCATGATTGCCTTCATTGCCTTGGTTTAAAAATGTAGTCAAGAGCTGTGCACTGTTATGGTTTCAGGGAGAAAAAACATTGTGCAAAAATACCATTTTCAGATTATTTTTTTGATTAAAAAATTAAGGGTTTGTATTTCTACTTACCTTTGATTTGGGAGGTTCCTTTATCCATCTGGAGAAACCAATAATGAAAAGGTGTCTAATACAAAACCCCTATTTCTACATTGTTCCGAATTGTTGATGACTAAGTCATACACTCAATTTTTATTAATAAGTACACTAATTTACAAAGCCTTATTGCAGAAGACCATGTTGCAGTGTTTTCAATATTTGAATAAAACTGAAATAAACTAAATAGTTCCTCTGATATATACTGAAATTCTTCAGATTTTTGTTGACAAGAGCATGCTTTTCATCTGGTCGTTTATCTTTTGGGCATTCAGCACAAAGGTTCTAATGTTGTACTAATCCATGTGCAGGAAGATGCTCATCATGAAGGTTTCTTTCCTGCAATAACAACATCCCTTGACAATACCTTCTGCTGATGCCTATTTGTGAGAGAATCTGCACCATGCACTTGAACAGGGGGAAGGATGGAGCAGGGAGAGCATTTTCTGGGCTACTTTGGTTCTTCAGAGAAAGCTGCATTACCTATGGGTCATTCTCCTTTCACCCCACAGCTGCTGCTGAGTTCCATCCAACACCAATCCAGCCCTTCAGTGCCTATGTTGCTGCTGGAGACCATTCAAAGAGCAAGCAGCTGTCTTTACATGGAATTTGGTAGAATATCTGATTATTTCTTTATTGAAAGTAGGAGTAATTTTATTAAAAGTGTTATACAACCCAGGGATGCTTTAATGAAGATGGCCTGCTGTGAGTGTAGTTCACATCTGCAGTACAAAATAATAGATAAAATTTTAGTCATAAATTTAAGTACTGACAGAAACAGAAACAAAGAACTAGAAATTCTGGATTGTGAAAAAGCACTTTATTCAAACACAAATATCAAATAGGAATGAACAATAGGGAACTGTAGAGAACAACAAAAAAGACTAAGCAGTTAGATGACTTTCACTTCCAACATTTATTTTACCAGAGCAATCCCTTATGAGATGCAAATATATGACGTTTTGCAATATACTGTTTGGTTCTATAGAACTCAATTCTTTCTTCTTTAAAATGCAGCTTCTATATGGCAAAATTGTAACAAAGAGTGCAATAATAAAAACATTTAATGTTGTAGGATTACGCAGTTTTCCTTCCTTCCCTATCAGTCTACCTTTATGAACTTTTCATTTTCCTTCAATTTCCTTTCTCTATAAAAGAAGGAATCTGTGAAATCAGAATCTGCAACAAAGGCTGCTCAGAGGGATGGAATTTGGGCACAGTAAATGTTCTGATCTGACTGAAAATGCTCACTTATTTTTCTCGAGGCCTGCGAAATTAATCTGGGAAAGGCAATTACAATACAGGCTTTGTCAATTTTCCCTCTACATTCTTCAGGGTGGGCTTGGAATTTTTTAATTTCTTTTGGAAAGCAGAAATTTGGGAAAGAATAAACTTTCTGAGAAGAAAGTGAAGGTGTACAGCTCCACTGAACACTTGACTGAACTTTTACCCATAGACTTTTTTTCCTCTGAATATCTTTGAGATTGAGTTGTAATTTCTCACTTTTTTGTCCATATCAGGGTTTTTTTTGTTGCACAGGGAATACATGCCATCCCTCATTATCTTTATTCCTAAAATAGCCCTCCTTTTCTCTCTACTGCTTTGCAAACCATTCACACTCTTACAGCTTCTCATGAATCTCTCTCTTTTTATTGTCATCAGTACCCTGAATTTTAAGACCACAAATGAAGGATAGGCATGTTTAATGAAAACAAAAATCCAGGTTGTCCAGCTGCATCATGTAGTAAGAGTCCAGTGCAACCAGTACAGCACAACTGGAACTGAAGCTTTATCTACCCATTTACAATCATAACTATCTGCTGTTAAACTTGCTCTGTGCCTGCAAAAACACATTATCATCAGGTATTTTTTTGTAATTTCCTCCAGACACTGCCTTTTTTGCTCTTATCTGTGGTTGTTACTGAGTGGCCATGGTGCTTTGTCACCAGGAGAAGATAATCTACTCCATCAGTTCAGAATAGTTACACAATAAGATACAATCTTTGAAAATAAAATAGGAATTTTGTTGAAACTCTGCTCCTCCATTTACAGGCTTGCAAACTCATTGGAATCATCAAGTCGGTATAAATCTACCTAAGCCAAATTGGCTCAAATGTTTTATTTCTGACAACACTTTTGAATCTGCCATTAATTGTTGTTGCGGAGAAAATGATCATTTTTACTACGCCAGTAACATTAGAGCTTAGCTTGGACTTCATTGTCAGCTTACAGCTGCATTAAAATTGGAAAGCACTTAAAATTAGTACTTGGACTGAATATTTAATGTTCACATTGTGAAGTTTGCTTCATGTTTTGCTAGTACTGCAGCAGGTGGAAAACCTATCGAAATGAGGACACAACAAAACAACTTTAACAATTTCATTTTCAAATATATGTGTGGAATTAAAAGCTAATTTCTTTTTAGTTTCAGAACAGACAGACAAATCTGTAACAGGCAATAAAGACTCCAGCTATCTGTTGGCAGAAAGCAAAGTCTACCAATACTCCCAGCCTTTGGAAGAAATTCATGTTTTCCCTTTATATTCTTTCACTGCTTCATTCATGGAATGAAAAAGACAATTTTTTGCACAACAAAACACCTCTACTTGTATGTTTTCCAGGCTGCAGTCTGTACTAAAACCTCCACTGTATTTTTTACTTGCTATTTTTTACCAAGTTGTGGGAAAGAAAGGAAAACACGGTCCTGAAACAGAGGAAATAAAGGTGAAGAAAATCCAAAGAACATTCCATCAAGTGTGTCTCTCTCACTGATCTCAAACAATCAATGTATTAATATTCCAGCTATAGTAAAACTAAATTCAAGGATTACTTTCCCTTCTATGGTAAGAATAGTCTAAAATATTCCAATAAATCTGAAAAAGCATATTTATTACATACCAAGTGCAAGACAATTTTCAGGTCTGTATGTCAGCATGCCATTCCTACACAAATAGTGGATTTCATAGTTATTTTTAATGAAAGCCTCAGAGTTATAAAAAAAATGTGAAATGTAAAATGTAAGAAGGCAAATTCACAATTGGAGAACGAAATTAAAAAGAGACCAGCAATAAAAAATAAATAAAAAAGTTCCAGTGTTCTAGAACTTGAGGAGACAATCCAGAAGTCAGAACTGAAATATCAGCTCCCATGCTGTCTCCTTTGACTTTGTGGCAAGTCGCAGTGATCCAGAGATCTCCAATCAGTACTCTGGTATATGCAATTTTCAGCCTCTCTGTGCCCAGGAAAGCCAACAGTTCTCCCTGATCTCATAGGCATCCCATCAGAATGCAATAAAATGATAAATAAATAACAGTTGGCTCTTAATAACTGAAGTAGAGATGATTTAATTATATGTGACACTTGCGCAAAGTAGCCATGACCCCAAATAAAACTCTCTTATTATTATTCACTGTAAGTTAATGCAAGTTTGTTTCACTAAATTCAAAAGCATTAAGAAACAGAAAATTTTCTATCCTGATGGAAATTTAGAATTACAAACCTACATCCTCAAGCACACTGCAGTGTTCTCATGCATGAGAGGTTTTTTATCAGCCAAGCTTCATGATGTACCTACACAGATCCCAGATGAGTTCACCAGCCCTTGGCAAGCCTACAGCTACTTAGGTGTGCTCATCACTGGCAGAAAGCTCCTGTTTCAGGTGGGAACAGCCCTCAGGGGCAGACTGGTGGTAAAACAAGGGATCAAAAGGCTTTCTTTATTCACTTATTCATTGTTTTTCCTTAAACAGTTATTGTTCATTCCTATATACAAGACTTTTAGAGGCCCGAGGAAGACAAGAAGACATCGAGTACAGTGCTGCTCACCTAATTTCACTGTTGCCTGACTCCTGAAACACAGTCTGTCCACCAAGGAGTTAGACATTAACCCAAATACATGGTGCAGGACATACTGTGCCATACACACTCAAATAAGATGAAAATATGAGTTTGTGTTCATAGTCATGCATGCTCAGGACTGGAGACTGTCACAGTGGCCCGTCCTGGCATCAGTCCTTCAGTCATTCCGCCTGGACGTGCAGTGACTGCTCATTTCATACAGCTCTTTTTTTACCACATACTCATATTTCTTTCCCTCAGAAGTGAATGTATATCTTGGGGTTCTGTGCTGACAGGAGGTTGGGACCGGACTGAGGAATGTATCCCACTGTAGCAATTCAATGGCTGAAAGACTCCAGCTTCCACTAAAGGTTAAGAAAAATACGTACTCACCCTGCAAGGCACCTCTCTCTGAGTGGGGAATTGACAGGGGACTCCTAGAGAGTGGTTTCAGTGGGAAAAAAAATAGGTTTCAATAAATGTCTTTGGATTCCGGTAGAAACTCTTCTGAAATGAGATAGTCAAAAGGAAGGTGAAGATGAACGAATTATTAGAGGGTGGGGTTTTTTTATTTGTAGAGTTTGGGATTTTTTTACCCTGTATTAAGATATTTTTAAGATAATGCCCTCTGAGAAGCTCACCACTAAGGTCAGGCTCCCAGAGAAGTAGAAACTCCTGTGTAAGCCTTTAAGAGCTGTGCTGTTCTGTATGTATTGTGAAATTATCAGGAGTCCGTTGATCTTGAGGCAGGTTACGTAGACAACTTACCTTGGAAACCAGGCATATTCCAAGCCATAAAGGTTCCTCATGCTGTCTTGCTTTATAGCATCCGACAGATGACCAAAAGCACTTTTTTTACTTTTTCTTTCTTTTTACTAATGAGTTCATTAGTAACTATATTTTACAAATCCTTGTGATTATATTTGAGAAAAAAATTGTTGCCAGTTCACTGAAGATGTTATTAATTTTACTTCAGAACTTTATTCCACACAAGGCTTCCCATTTGCAAGTTACTTTTAATTATTTCATCATTAGCGACAGATACGAGAAGCACAGCTTATTTCAAGTATTTATTATTCATTCTTGTATTGTTAATGAATCAATGCCTGAAGTGCATCTGCAATAGAAAGTCACCTTCTTCTTCATCAGCTTTGCATGTCCATAAAAAAATGTGATTTCTTCAGGTACCGTCTTACATAGAATTCAGTATCATTGCTTTTCATATATAACATCTACATGCAAATTTATTCTGTTGTTCTTTCTTAAATAATTAACATTATCTGCTAATATATTCTTGCTCAGACCAGTTCCTCTAGTAATTATCATCGAGTGTGCAGTATGTGTTCACTGAGCTTCTACAGTTCCTTCTTTCTCTCTCCATCAAAAGGTCATTTTAAAGGCACATCCACAACATGCTTTCTATGATCTGTAAGTCCTGCAAGAACCAAGCTGTCATTTCAGGCTCTGGGCTGTACTTCTGTATGCCTAAATCCATTACAAAATATGGATTTATCTGAAGCCAATGAAAAGCATAATTAACATTTTGGTATTTTGTATGCAATAATTTATTTTCCATTATCAAAGTTACATAGGCTGCCAAATGTGTGATACAGATTATGGGACAAACTGTGCTTAAAATGCAGGTTTTTTCAAAACAACCTGTTATTTTCTGTGAAGTATTCATGGGGAGAAAGAGAAGATTAAAATGCATAGGCTCTATTTTGCCTTCAGCTGTTTTCTGGCTCCTCTGTTTAAGTCCCAGCTCAACAAAGTACTTAATTGTTTGATTCATTACAATCATTTGACTATTTCCACTGGGAGGAATATTATGATATAGGTACCATGATGTTAGAGTTGGTTAAGTTGGATCATACGAAATTAAGGACCTGATAAAGAAGGTACAGAGAACAGCAGAAATGTTCTCTTCTTTTGACTGTCAACTATAGACCCACTTGGAGGAAGTTCCTACTGACCAATTTCTAGTCCTTCAGTGCTCCAATATACAATATATTTTATAAATTAATTGACATTATCCTGCTGCATTGTTTTTGTCTTAACCAATGACACACATTAATCATAAAACAATTCATTTTCTTTAAATTAATACCACTAGATCCGGAAATGGGCTTAAAAGTCCAGAAGCTTCAGTAAATTAGATGCTAAGCACTTATTTATTCTCTAGTCAAGTGAAGCACCTATGCAGCCCAGGGACATTTAGGCTCTGATCTATAGTGAATGTGCTCCCTGCAAGAGTGGTCAATGCCTTCTTCATTTAAGGAGGTTCAACTCTGGGTCTCATTTTTCCAGTCGAGTTTCCTTGCAGCTTCGCTCTGGACTGGGGCTCAGAGGAAGCACACTCACCCACACGTGTAGAAAATGTGTTAATGTGTGCTACAGAATGCACAATTTGTGGGCATAAAAAGAGCAAGATTAGCATAATTCATTACTTAGCTGGCATGTAGGTGGATCCTGTAGAGCAAAATTCTTTTTAATGATACGGTAATTGACTACTGTTTATTGGGAAAGTAAACCCACCAAACACTGTGAGCTGCTGAGATTCTGCAAGAGTTAGGGCTACTCATGTGTTTTCAGATAACAGGAGGGAGGGAAGAAATTAGGAGTAAGTAATTCCAGTGTCTAATTCCTATCGATATTGGCACGATATTTTTATACGCAAAAAGTTGAAATGGAAATAAAAAGAACTCAATATATTAATAATAAAATTCCGCAGTCAAAAGTGACTTTGATGCTTCTGTTCCTGTTTCATTAAACCCCTCATAGGCAGCATAATCCTGATAATTTTAACTCCCCAGACGAATATTCTCTAATTCATTTGCTTCTAAAAGACCAAATTATTAACTATGTCATATTGTAAAATTGCCATCTAAAGACTTCATGATGTGCTAAGTAGAAAGAAAACTGCCAGTGGCTGTAAGCTCTGGGTCAAAGGACAATTGTTTGTAGCTCATTAGTATGATGAAGTGAAATCAGAAATTATATTAAATGTTAGTTTAAGATGTAATTAGTGAGGAATTTATGCATTTTTGAGTATTCCATACAGATCTGTAGTCTCACATCAACGCTGGCAGAAATGCTTTCTTGGGTATGTTATTTGTCTACTCCAGAAGCAGGAAAACAATGCCAAAGCCAAAATATATTGCTCAGCATTTGTTTGCTTTTATTCTTTCTGCCACTTCTCTCTTTACTCAGCTGTGCAACCCTGACTGCCTAATTATGATTTCACAGGAGAGCTCAACTCGGTCTGTCCTGTTCCCTCTCTGCCTTTAGACACCTGAAGAAAATTCAAATAAAACCTGAATTATCCTTATGACTGTGGACCATGTAGGCCAGAACTGAGCTCCCAGGTTGGTGTGACATGAGTACTGAGTACCTCAAGGGCTCTTTCTCAGGTGCACAAGCTAAATGCTGGGTGATCACTTTGCTTACACTGGTAAAAAGGAGAATAAAGACTTCACCCAAAAGACTTCAGCTTGACTCCTTGTTTAGATGTCAGGGAGTCTGGTGTGAAATAGGAGATTCTTAATAGGAAGGTCTTAATGCTTTTGGCCCCTCAAAGTACACACCATGTGGCCTGTGCTGCATGCTCAGTTCAGTGGTTCACCCACCATCCAGAACCCTGAGCAAGCCCTCTTTCCTTCCTTTAAGGGTGTTTGCAAACCTTCAAACCAAATAGTCGAAGTTCTTCTTTGGTGTTTTAGGTGGAAAGGATTAAGATCCTGTTTTCCACAAACACACAGAAAGGAAAGAGGTCTTGGCAAGCAGCCCAGTGAATGTGAACGCCCACAACAAGAACAATAACAAGAAATGGAAGAAGACAGAGAAAAAATCTAAGTATGCTGGGGGGAAAAAGAGTGCTTGTCCTTGGAGTACAGTAATGACTGAGCTGTTTCTGAAAAAAGACAGAGAACACAATAGATACAGGTCTGATATATTTCTATCACACTGTTGAAATAAGGACTAGTGAATCCTGAAAAGCTTTAAATGACAAGAACATTTCAGAATGCTCAGATTAAATATGGTGTCCTCTAGATGATCTTGTGCTTAAATAAGAACAATGTACACAAATAATTCATTGAAATCTGCTACCTGCATGTTTTAAATAAAAGCAAGGAAGGGCATTTGCCACTCAGCATGTAGCCATTATTTAGAGGGAACAATTGAGGATAGTTACATTATTAAAACAAAAGCCTATATGACCGATGACTTACTAAGTGTCAAGAGACCTGTTAACTAAATATATTGCACTAAAACACCATGTTGCCTTAGGCAGTAGAAAAACGTAACCTTTATTGCATTAAAAATGCCATTTTCCACGTAGATCAATTTTGGATATTTTCATCACAGTTTAACTACCTCATTTCATACCATGTGAAAAACTGGTGTTAGAATTCTACTACTGGTGTGCCGAGTACTGATTGTTGTCTACATTGGGGATTGTACCTTCTACCACACAACAACCTCCTACCTGTTTGGTGTTAAATTCGTCTAAAACCTTATTACAACTGATCTTGGTACTGGGATATCAAAACACCACTTAGCCTAGTCCTTGAAACAGATTCATGACTGCTCTGTCTGAAGAGCTTAGACCCAGCCTAACGAGATTACATGCACTGTGGAGCTACTGCAGCTCAAGTGATTTTGGAATTCCTGCTGTATCTCTGATAGAATCCCCAGCTGTGCTGCACAGTATAACTGCTGGTATTGATGCTGCTACCTCTGGGGTCACTCAAATGCATTGTGGGCATGAATTGCTCTATACAGGACAGGACAGACCTACCAGACAAATTTTAGGGGAATAAAAAAAGCCTACATATATATATATACATACATATATATCTATAAAAGAAAGTGTATGTGCGTGTATACATATATACATATATATATATGAAAAAGATAAAGTGTGTGTGTGTGTATACACACAAACACACACACACACATATATATTCTTTGAGACAAAATAGAGCCAATAAGATTAGTACACCTAAAAATCTTAAAAGGGCTAAGCTTTAATTCATATACAGGATGCAAGTTGTAGTTACTTATTCAATGTTTAATGTTGTATCATTGAAGATTCAGTCTATGCAGATTCCAGATAATCCTCACAAGAAACAAGGTCGTAGTGAAAGGCATATTTGAGGGATTATTGAAAAATAAATGTATCTAAGCAAGATGAACCTCAGTATGCTGGGTACATCTGTATTACTCTCCACATTTCAGGATAATATAAGGTTTTCTTTGAAAGAAAGTTTAATGATCCCATAATAATTGGTTGACCGCTAAACTTTTTCCCAGGTTGCCAAAGACATTTACAAATATGCAGGTAAAAATGCTGATTTACCTACAGTATCTAATATAATTATAGAACATTGAAGCTTTATAAGCGGCATTTGTTGGTATTGGCACACTTTTTTTAAAAACTGCAAATACTATGTTTTTCAGAATAACAGCCTTTGAAAATACTATTTCATGCTCATTTAAAGTATTGGATTTAAAATAATTTTGATCATAGTTGACTGTAAATACCTTTAAAACCAAGGCTGCTATATATAAACTTACTTTACCTCAGATAAGAATCTATTCCACATTAAATCTATTCCACTCTCATATTTAATCTAATTTTTTTCATAAAAAGACATCACTTACACAAATAAGGATAGCTTTAAAAATAATATTTCACTTAAATTTTGTTATTTATATTAAAAGAATATTTAAATGCCTCAGTTGTGTCAAGTCAGGTGAAATATCACCAAGAGTGGATATCTGTTGCTAAAAGCTTCCAGTCTGAGTAAAGGCTTGTGTATGTATGAGTTTTGTAGCTATGACAATGCCCATGTAGAAACCTAGACAGAAGGAACATAAATATTTATTAAAGACATGTTTATCCTGCTTAAAATAGTACTGCATATTGTCAAAAATTCCTGAGAAGAAACTGTGCTTGTACCAGTACCATGCTTCTTGCAGCCTGCATCCATCCACTGGGAAGACACATCCTAATGGATTACTCTAATGATACAGAAATACTTGTGACTGCATAAACAGAGCAGCCAGTGCAATTTGGCTTCTTGAGCGAGGACAAACAGCACCAGAAAAACGAGCTCCCACCCACAAGGGGAATAAAACTGTGACAAATCTGAGGTGGGAGAAGCAGCGAGCCCCTGGAGATGGAACAAAGCCTGCCCAGAGGGAGGAGGTGATTAATAGCAGAGCACTGGCATCCAACAGGGGAGAGCTGCAAACTGAGCTGAGCTACCGTGCCCATTCCCAGTGGGATCAGTTTTATCCAATGCCCAGTGAGCTCAGTGAGCACACAGCTCCTGCCCACGCTCTGAGAGGGCAGGGATAGGTGTGGGTACTCCTGTGGGCACTGCATTCCTGCCCTTCCTTATCCCTCTGCATGTACTCCTGCAAATCCTCTGCTTACGGCAGGCTGCTCCCGGATTTCTGCATAAGGCACATTCCACTGGACTGGATATGTGCTGTCACATGACAGAGGAGGAAGCTCAGGAGAGGTGATGGCCAAAAGTACTCTGCTGTTGGCCTCCCTGAGGGGTGTTTGTAAAAGAGCACAGCCTGAAACACACCAGAGCACCAAGGTTTCTCTGGGCCCCTACTCCAGTGGTGGAACAACAGCATCATAAAAACCTTTCTCTTCCCAGCGAGTCCCAATTTCTCCTGTGCCAACTCGCTCCTGTTCTCTCTTGTCCTTCCCCAGTCTGTCTCTAGGACACTGGACCTGTCTTCACTACAACCTCCTGCAAGGTAGTTGTAGACAGCACTTACATCTCCCCTTTGCCTTCTCTCTCTAGGGTTGAACAGCTGCCTCTGCCTCCCCTCATGCATCCCACCCCTCTGACCAACCTAGTGCTGGACTTGTGTCAGTGTTTGAGTGTCTTTCCTTCCCTGAGGAGCCCTTACAGGACACACTGCTAAAGGTGCAGTGACACAAGGGCTGAACAGAGGGGAGGTCTTCAGGTAGCACATCATTACTGAGCAGATTCCCTCCAGGTTCATGAAAAGTCTCCCTTGAAATTGCAGCTACATGCCAGCAAACACAGGCAGATAATCTGTAAGAGTACTAAGAGCCACACAGCCTAGAGCAGTAGGAATTTACTTCATTACAATGCAGAGTGGTAAAAAGCTTCTAAAGGATAAAAAAGGGATGACTAGGGACCAGAAGTTAAAAAAAATGGAGCTGGATAAGGGATAGAGGCAAGTGGATTTGGTAGCAGCAGACTTGTCTGTAGCTTCTGAATAGTATTCTGCTTTTTGCATATAGCTCAAGTCTGAATTTATTCTACTTTTCCATATAATTCTAAAATTCAATGCTATACTATAACCTCCCAGCTAATGGAGAGCTCTCCATACGTCAATTTGCCCTGACCTTTTCCTTTGTTAACCAAAGTGGCAGACATTGCATTGTGTAGCTAAATAATCCACTCTTATGCATAAAGAAATATTGATGTTGCTTAAGGTTTCAGAATTCTTGTTTTGATCAGTTTGCTCTTCGAAAGTTCTGTCTAAATTTTCTATTCAAAGAACAATATATCGAAAGCAAAGAACTAAGATGTTTACCTTTACAAATTTGTACTTTCTAATATATTCTTCAACTTCACATTAGTTGTTTTTAGCTTGTTTGGCTGGTGTGTTGGTTAGTTTGGTTTGTGTAAGAGTTCTGTTTGATCATTACCTTATTTCATTCTCTTGGATAAATTTGGGATATAATTTACATTTCTTCTTTTTTTGGTTTCTTAACATGAACCATGTTAAGAAAAAGAAGAAAGAACTTTATTTTGAGGTGGGCTGTTTTAAAAATAAAGAGAATGTTGCTGCTGTATAGAATGCACAACAGAATGCCACAATTTAGTATCCCTGACTTCATCCACAGACTCTCAGCACCACTTCACTCTATGTAACTGTTCATCTTATGTCTTTGCAAAAGTACCTGAATGGCCATTGTAAAATCTCATTTTTGTAATCAATTAATTGGCATATTGTGGATGGAAAAGAAAGGCAGTTAAACCATTAAACTTTCAGCAACATACACTCTCAGCTTTTAAGTTACTGGGTGTTTGTTCCAAGTCTCAAGAAGATGGACTATGTTTCAGGAAATCGATTCTGTTCTCATTTAAGCCAAAGGACCTTGCTTTTGCTGCATATCCTGCTCTTTCTTCAAAAAGATTTATTACAAATGATGTAGAAATTCTAATGAGGTTCACTGAAAATTTAGATTCCCTGAAGGCAAGCTCTACAGTGTTTAGCCTCACTCTTGCAGTGGTGTCTTATCACACCAATCCCTAAATGTTGCTGCAGATCTCCACTGAGTTAGTGGGGGTCTGTTATTGGGGCACACAGGATTGTGACCTAACCACATATGGGAATTCTCTGGTGTACTGACTGCTGCTTTGGCTAAATCAAGAAAATCTATTTTCCCTCTAGAGATTAAAATCTAAAGCCTGTTAAGACTGAAACATCTCATCTACATAGTGTTAAAACCACACATGAACTTCTCAGGTTGTTTGGTCATGTAGAGCAGAGGAGCAACAAATTGCCTCTTCTTCTCTTTTAAACAGGTGAGTTAAGTAAAAGAAATTTTATCACCACAACGTGCCTTGTCATTACTTCTAAATGTATCCATCTAGTGATAGGGAGGGAAGGAAATAGTGTATATAAAAACAGTACAGCACTCTCAGGGCAAAAGCTATCACAGAGAAACCTGGGGTACAGGCACTTGCCACAGCTCAGACTCTGCACTGCTGTGAAACTCGCTCTGAACTGCTCAGTAAACTGCACATGTGCACCCTGGCATACCTCTCCTGCTTTGCCAGCCCCTAAAGGGGGAGGAAAATGCATAAACTCCAGCCTCACCATCTTTGTCTGCTGCTCTTGCTCTGCCGAGAAAGCAAGCAAGGAATGGGGAGCGCTCACAGAAGCTGTCGGTGTGATTTGATTCTGTGTAGGATGGACAGCTGAAAAGTGTCCACTTGTGTTTGAGGAAAGGCCAGTAGTAATCAAGGTTCAGAAGTTCTGAGGTAAGAATATATTAAAAGGAATTGCTCTAATTGTTGGTTACCCTCACACTGAAAATGTGTGATCTTTATTTCATCTGCTCTTTTGTGATTAAGGATTGCTTCTGATTTTGTTCTTTGTGCAAGCAGAAAACCACCTTCCCTTAAAATATCAAACAATTCCTTCTAGGAAGTTGATTGGCATAATTAATTCTCATTCTCCCCTGTGGTTAGAATATTGCAATTTGACTTACTTTGGCCTTGTGAGCCAGAAAGTACAGGGGGATGTGGGAAAATCCTTAGATATCCAGAATGTCATTTCAATTATTTTTGCTCATAGATACCTGGAAGACAGGAATTTTTGTCTTTAACAGGACTTGAATAATGAAATGGTTTTAAACTTAAGCCTGAAAAGTTCCTAAATAAGCTCATTTTTGGGAAGAAAGAAATGTAATCATTCTAACAGATGGCATCCCAGAAGTCAATCCTTTATTATTAAATTTCAGCCAGTCACCAAGTCTTTGGAACTACAGCCTTCAAAATGTTCTATACTCACTTATTATGGACAGTCATGTATCAAATAAAAACAAAAATAATTGATTTCCTGTCCATAAGGTTACCAAAGGCCACATAAATTGCATGAATGTCTTTCATCAGCTTTTCAATTTGTCAGTTCCTAGGGGTTCCTATCCAGAGTATTTTATCTAGCACTGCTGTCAAAGTAGTGAATGAGTCTCCACCAGTCATAAGGTAGGTGCCATCACACTGTTCTGAACACTGAACAGAACGTGGAAATAGGGCCCAAATCTTACCTGGTTTTTGCTTCCTGACTCCTTTTACAGCACCTCTGTTGTGAATCACAGTAGGTTTAGTTTGCAGATCTTTGCTCACCAACAATAACTCAAAATGCAGTTTCACTTGGAGATCTAAATACTGAGGAAATCCGAAATAAAGTTAATTGAAAACCAAAATTAGTTATATGAGTAAACCCTTTCTGAGATGAACTTATATTTATGATCCAGCATTTGTTTGATCACATGTAGTTTTCTTGAAAATCTTGCCTGTATTCCAGACTTTTTTGAGAGATCCCCAGACATGTTGTAGTGTAGTGATATATTTACCTGTTTGAAGTCTTGTTTGTTGTGATTAGTCATCAAGAACTCACTTGTTGATAAACATACTCTGTTTCCCTTATGTCCCTGCCTAGATGATCATAATTCATGGGATCAGAAGGATCATTTCTGCTTGAGAGAAGCTATCTCCGTTTTTTTCTAGTGTAAATCACATTTATGTCAAACTCAGACATCTTAAAAGCACTCTAGTTCTCTTCCTCATGTATCTGTGTCTCAGTCAGACTGTATCCTAGCAAATTTATTGTCTTGTCTAATTTCTTTATGGTGTCTCATATTTATTTAATATGAGAATCTCTCGGTTTTTCAAGGAAATACAGCATTGATTCTCTCATATCATCAACCCTCATCCCATAATACATTACACTGTACTAGATGCAATTGCTGTACTGCATTCTCTCTCTCACTCCCCTAATTAACAGGTTATTATCCTCAAATTTATAATTAATAATATTATTCACTAAGCTTTACATAAGGAATGGTCTGTCTGTTCTCTTGAGCCATGAGACAGAAGGGGCCGGGGACTTCTAAAATAGGCAGGACAGGAAAGCACTGCTGGCTGATTTCCCCAAGCAAGAAGAATAGCATGTCTAACCCAAAATATCCTCAGACATCACTGCATTCGGACAAACATTCATCAAAACCCCACAAAGGATTCAACATCCAAGAGCTGCTTTGCTGCAACCCTCCTGACAGGGTCTCCCACATCCCAAGAGCCCTTCTCCAATTGTACCCTCCAGATGAAGCAACTTCTTTTTTAATAAGTTCTTTTAATAAGTTTTTTTTTTTAATAAATTCTGCTACCCTTTAGAGAAACTGCGTGCTATGATTGGATTGATACAAAACTCTTCCCCAGACTTCAAGCTTCTGTTCTAAAAACTATCTCAGAAACTTGCTGTTGCTAGGCATGTTTTTGTCAGAAAACTGAATAGCTGTTTCACAGGGTATTAAAGGTAACACACATTTTAATATTTCCTATTTTAAGCTCTTTTGTCATATTTTTGAAACTTTAACATAGATGAAGATGTATCTGATTGCTCTATCATAGACAAAATCAATATAACATTGAGGAATGAAAAGCTATTCTGTTTTCTCTTGTTACCTCAGCAGCTTTATACAGAAATACTTTACATTTTTTTTAACAAAGATACTACAAGAATGACTATTTTCCTGGAATTAAATTCACAGTGATAACTTTCTGAGATACAAAGAAAATGAATGTAAACTGATGAATAAGATGGGATGTGAAACATTATTTTGCCTCATGGCTACTGCCTGTAGGGCTGCCAGTAATACTTCACTGATGAAATTGCTATAAACACACTGACAATTGTCTTTGGATAGACAGCTACAAGTCAGCACTATATCAGGAACTGTGAAACAAATCTTATGGGTTTTGTAATAGGTATAACTGGGTCTGATTTGGGATTGAAGACTGCTGACAAGGTGATTTGCAAACACAGATGTGTGGGCAGACATCTTATATGTATTCTGAACAATTCTGCTATGCTGTTCTGTAGAGAATTATTCTGGGTTTAAGTATTTGATAGAGCAGCAAAGCACAGTTAAATTGACACCTAAAATTCAATAATCTGATTATTTTTTGAATTTAAAAAAAAAAAAAAAGAAAAAAAAAGCTGGATTGCTAAATAGTTTGCCTCAAATTTTTTAGAAAATGCTTGGCAATAGTTACCTGCATAATGCATATCCAGATCCTAAACTAAGCTATTCCCTTGCAAATATAGTTTAGGATTTTTTTAAAAGATAGCATTTTGTTTTATTCTCTTTGTGTTTTGTGAGACCCTCAGACTTATTTCACAATGCTGCATACTCTCATAATCAAATAACCCCAAATTCTGCCTCTAAAACCATTCTCGTTCAGCTGACACCTCTGCTCAAGACTCATTGTTTATGACTCAGCTAGGCTTGTCTTCATATATGAAAAAAAGGTAAAAATAACTAAGGAGTCATAGTTTACATCCACCAAAAGTTTCTAATCAATATTTAGATATTAGATTTTTAAGAGCAATAGCTGTTGTTGTCTTGAGGTTGAGTTCCAAGGGTAAGAGGACAGATTACGCAGCAATATAACAAACAGCAGATCAGATTAATGACAATGACCTCATCTGCATGAGAAACAACAACATTTACTCTTTTGTTTAATACATTGATTTAAAACAGTGACCATGAGTCCACTGTATTATATTAGGAAATGGGAGCTCAGCTATCAGGAGGGGAGTGGAGGAGGGAGAGAAAGCTGCCCAATTTTCTGTTTTAACAGGAGGGCAATATTTTCTGTAGCAAATTTCTCTAAGTATAAATCCACAATAATTCCCAAGAGTGTTCATAAAACTTTGCTAGCAATTGGTATACAAGAGGTTTCCCTTTAGTTTGTTTATTGGTTGGTCTATCTGCATTCAGCTTTGGAGTCCTAAAGCTTTTCATAGATGGGAGAAGCTTCAGTGCTAGGGAAGCCAGTGAAATCAGAAAAGAACTCCTTAAATTTCAGCTATGACACAAATAATTCCTTTTCAGAATGGCTGACTGTCAAGGTTATGGTAATATCTATCAATTCAATCTTTTCTGTAGGGTACTCATGGAGAATGATTGAAATCTTGTTTTTAAATCACATGCTGTCCTATAATATCTGTGTGGTGGGGAACTAATATGACTCCTCTGCAGAATACTGCATCCTGTCAATCCTTGAATTTGATTCATGATGGACATTGTTTGTTCGCACGTACTCATATGAAAATCCCTTTGATTTCCAAATTTGGCACAGAATGTGTTGAAATTTTTGGAAAAATTAGTCTCCCATTATTTTTGTCAGTGAATTAATGTACAGTAAGCACACAAGTGTGTGCTTTAAAGTGAACTCCATGGACAACAGAATAAATGAAAAAACGGGATTTACAAACATTTTCTAAATTATTTGCTGAATTCTTGTTGTTGTTGTTGTTGTATTCTGCTCCACAGGTTTGATCTTTACATAATTTTTTTAAAAGTCATATATTGATATTAAATTAGAAATTATTGCCTTTCCATAACCCTTAAATATAAGTTACTATTAAAAATACATGAATATTCAGGTTGTCTCAAACAATACAGAAAAATCTAATCCCATCAAACAGCATTTTCCCTTTTCTTCCCTTATAATGCATAATGAGATCACAGATTTGGGTCCATGGAATCTCAGGGCAGAAAAACAGAAGGTAGAGGGGGTGCAACCAATGATTTGTTCAATAGAAAACAATTTTTAATTATTTATATGAAAATTAAGTTTGGCTAAAACATATTGATGTAGTACTTAATGCTGCATAAAGCATTATTATAAACACTATTTATGTTTTGAAAAATATAAAAAAATTCTCACTTAATCCACACGATCACAATATATAAAACTAATCAACTCAATCATGTGTTATAAAACTTGCATACTGGTTTTGCAGAGCATCTTACAAATACTGCCATTCTGAGTAGGTGTTTTGGGGATAGTTTATCAAGTGTGAATAGAAATGTTTTTTTTTAAGTTTTCTCTCTCTCTTCTCTGGTTTTCTTCCCTCATGTATTGGGATTTTTTTACATTTTGTCTTTTATTGCTCTAGGCTGTGTTTCTGAAGATAGTGCCAAATCTGAGGCCTATTTAAGTTGTTTCCATTTAAATGCATAAAAGTAAATAATTTCCAGTTATGTAATTATTGTCACTCCAAATAGCTGTGTCTTTGTGATTTGCTTTATAACTACTGTCACTTTTCAGTGGTTACCAGGCATTCAAACAGTGTAGTCTGGCCAAGAGCAATCATTAGCAAATCAAAGCAGATGTATTTATATGTGTGTTTTTCCTCCTCGATCCTCAGAGTTCGCTGTCCTGCTGCTGCCTTAACTTTTGACTCCTGCCAAACCATCAGTCATTGGTTTATCTCAATAGTGAGATATTTTAGCAAGTACATTCCTATCTTTAGGCACTGAAAGATGGTGCCTGCAATGGTCTTATAGGGCCTTCAAGGAAACCCAGTGACGAAGCTGTGAGTCAGTTGAATTCATGTGAGTCACGTTCTAGAGACACTGCCCTCATTCCTGTCCCCTGGATTTCTCCTGGTGCCAAGGAGCCTTCCTCTCCTCCCAGGTGCAGTCTCATCCTCAAGTGAGGAACCACAACAGATCTGCCCTCAGCAAACACTGCTGCTTCTCACTAGAATATAGTTGCTGTCAGTTAGATTTCCTTGACTATTGCACACAGTTTCCTTACAAAATTGGGTTTTTTCCTTATTTAGTAGGAATCCTCAACAGAGAAATACTTGTGATCCAGAGGTCTTGAAGTGAGATATATGAGATGTGATTTAATAATGTCTTACCAGAGACTTGAGAAAATGGCCCACTTATTTTAGGTCACAGCTCTTTGTCTGCTCAATGAGGATGAAATAGTCTCTTTATTTTAACCTTTTGTCATCTGTTTAGATTGGGATGTAGATGGTGCTTTGAAAAGGATAGGTCCTCATTCCAGTTGGAGAAACTTTAGGACTGAATTCATTACAAGGGTCAGGAAAAGTAGGGACAGATAATAAGCTGATTAAACATTGCAGAAGCCTCAGTCACTGAATGGGTGAAAGATTTTGAATAGGAAATTTTCACTGAAAAAACGTGAAGAGCCTGTTCCTGTGCAATCATACCTACTCATTAACCTTGCAATAATCACATCTTTGGCTGCTGAACTCCTTGTATTCCAGACCTGGATTTTATTTAGCTGAGACTACAGCCATTACCAAGGCTCACTCCTCTCTCCCCAGTTTATCTTTTAATCTCACCATAGCGATAAGCCTGAAATAGGTTAATTTTTGCATCCTCCTGTGGCCTTCCTGCACCGAGGTCATCAAATTTGTGCCTCTACTTTATTTTACTCTGTAGTGCTGACATCTGGAGGGGGCAGATCAGCAGTGAGCTGCTGAGGAGTACATTTAGTGCAGTACAAGCTGCAGGTTGAGCTCTGGGTGGTGGGAAATGGTGGCAGCCCAAGGCAAGAGGCTGGGAACTGGCACAGCCTCTTTGCACAGCAAAGGGCACAGGGACCTGTGGCCCAGCCAGGGGACTGGACACTCATGGACATGGCAGGAGCTGGTGGCTCAGCAAGTGGGGTGTGTAGGGAGACAGGTGGGCACACAAAATACCTCCTGGTTGGTCAGACAGGAAAGTTTCCTTAACTGTTTATTTTTCAAATTGCCTGGAACATGCAGTTTAGCAAGAAGAGACAAAGATGGAAAAAAACCACAAAAAACAACCACACCTCCCAAAAAATCCTAATAAACTCATCCTGATATTTTATGAATACATATAAAAACTCCAATCCCAGTTAAAGGTATTATTTACTTTAATAGAAGATAAAAATGTGCAATAAAACTCAAGGCTTTGTTTTGCCTTTGTTTGTGTTTGGGGTTTTTGTTTGTTTGGGTTTTTTTCTTGTTCTGTTGTCCCCATCTATCCTCAAAAAAATAGTATCTAAACATTAAAATGTCCTATTCCAATATAGGACATAAGATTCTTTGTACAGACAGATAGAGTGGAAGACACTGGTAATTTATTAATTGAGGAGGTACTTATTTTTTAAAAAGACTAAAATAATTTCAGTATTCACTTTGGGAGAGGAAGGGAAAAGAAGTAAAGAAAATAATAATCCAGTAGGAAGAAAGGTGATGAAAACATGAAGGATGAAAAAAGCCAAAATGAGAAAGAGAATAAATAAATGATTCTGTGGAATAACAAATTTTAATCTTATTCATTGTTGTTTTAGCTACTTAAAGTCACAATTTTATGCAGTGTCCTGTGCATTGTATCCTGTTTTGTAAACACAAGTAGAAAAGATAACTGCTGTATATAAAAGCTTTCAAATTGAAAATGACTCTGAAGAAAATAGAAAATAAATTGATCTTAAAAACTACCTCTTGACCAAAAATTTGCTTTCAAAAATTTGTTTTCATAGGGCAACCAAAAGTTACAAACATAGATAGTATTCAGTATTTACTGACTTTTTCCAGCAAGGAAAATATTACTTCTATGATATTTCAGAAGACCTTTTATGAAAAGCTAATGCATTATATATATATATATAGAAGTCTTTTAGCCATTAACTGTGCCATTTGACAACATAAATGCTTTGCTTCTGAGACCCACAAAAACATCTTTTCAAGAGGAGAATAAAGTCATAGATTAAACATTTTTATTAGAGATTTGAGCATTGTAAAATTAAGTGCTATAACCATATTGGCAGCTTAAAGTGCTTGAAAAGCATAATAAAACACTCTTAACCTGCACTAATTGCAAGTCCTGTTTTTCCTGCTATTCTATCCTAGCTTGTCTTGTAAGGATGTAAATTAAAGGACTTAGCAATTATCTGTGCTGGCATAGTACAATATTTTTTTGAGCAGAGCATAAAAGAAGATGAAAATAATAGTGTGCAACACTTGTATCCAAGAAGTGCTGTGTAAATAATAATTCTAGTGAACTTCTTACACAATGTACATCTACTTCTCTCTCTCTAAGCAGTAGAAAATGCTCAACGCCAATCATTTAAAACTTCAGGGTTTGAGGAAGGGCAGTACAATATTGCAAGTGTTGATTAGGCAGAGCGGTGCCCCTTTGGCTGTATTAGGAGCATCCCTGCCTTGAGGAATACTTGAATTAGTGTTAAGGCCTCTCAGCTACAGTACCACCCACAGTGCTTGCTGTTCATGTTTTAAGAGTGGCAAAACTGAGAGACTAAAACCCTGCTTTATCCAGTGTGTCCATTAGATTAAGCCAAGAACCCAGGAGAGGTCTGTCTTGCAATTAAATCTTGATTTTTTTTTTCCCTTGGAACACACTTTGTCCTCATGACAACTGCTTTGATCTTAGCCAGTCTTTAAATAATTTGTGAGAGGCTAAAGGAGGTGATCACTGTTGTTTTGTTAAGGGAAAAAAAAAAAACAACAGACAAAACCCAACCAGCAGAGTTACATAGAACCAGTCCCTTGCTTTTAATAGGCATGTGATTGCAAGAAATACATATCACACAGGAGAAGCAGATGAGCAACTGTGATTGGTGGGTTGGGAGAATCCCATTTTCCATTCATGACATTTGTATCTCCACTCAACTATTTTTTCGTTTTGATAGATGAATATAGCAGAAAGATTAACCATGAAATTCAAAATAAGCAGGTAGAGTTATCATCACGGCACCAAAGACAAAGTACACAGAACAGACCAGGCTCAGCAAAAAGAACAAAAACTTAAATTATATGGTGTTTGGTCTTTATCCTTTTGGTTCTGTAACAGGCTGCAGTGTAATAGTGATAGGATATCCTCCAGCTGTCCTGGAAAATAGGAATAGAGGAGTTCATTATATGATGAGTGCATAATAGTGAATGTGTCATTCATACTGCCATTTATTGCTGCTCACAGAACACTATAACGTACTTCTGGAGAGACCAACAATACAAATAACTTGCTCTCTGTTTTCAATACTAGGAAAGTACTGGCTGCTGTGTATTCTTCACACAGATTTTATGCTCTGACAAAGCATGTATTATCTTTGTTTTAAGAAATGGACAGTGATAGCCACAAGGAACGTGCCTAATAACTTTGATGTGTATTTTCAGAATAGTACCCAAGAGTGCCCTGTTCACTGCCTGCTGATGGGAAGCAGGAGGATTTCCAACTCTCAAGTAGTCTACAGCTTAAAAATTGAAGCTCTGTTGCTTCATATTCAGTTCATTTGAAGAAACAGCAAGAAAAAATGTTTACTTGGTAGAGATACAGCACATCCTAACTAAATGACCTCCATTATTATTTGCTTTATTAATAAAATGACATTTTTGCAGTTACTTCAGCATTTGCCAGTGAATATTATGCAAGTACTACAGTTTGTCACTGAGTACAAACCATATGCTTGTTAAATAGGCAGAGTGGATAAGAAATAGAGGTGTCTCTAAGAAAATGCTGAGTTTTGCTAGTAATCTCAGAGGCCAAAGCAAAGCAAAAACAGAAAAATAATCATTACATAGATCAGAAATGTTATTAAGGTTTTTTTAAAAAAAAGGGAAAGAGAGGAGCTATAGCAACACAGAAATGGGTATGGCTGAGTAGAAAACCCATGGGAAATTAATAAATAAATGTTCCTAAGAAAGAAAGCCCCATCCTACCCCTGGCAAGTCCATTTTTTTCCTTATAAATGACACCTAAAGGATGTGGGTCATACATAGCAGCCTGGTTAAGCAATCTCTAATTTCACCTAAAATTTGGTCACATCAGAGTCTGAATTCAGATTAATTTGGGGGATCTCAGTGACTGCACTAGAGCAAGGGTACTGAAGAACAATCAGACAAATGTTCTCTTGTCAAATTTACTTGGGAGTGAAGAGTAGACCTGGGCCTTTCTTGGGTTGTTGGCCATTCATTAACTTAAATATGCCTATTGAATAGAAATTCCAAACTTAGGTGTTCAGCTGGGAAGGAGAACTAATGGGGAAGGGAAAGGTACACTGTTATTTACTGTCATAAATGGTGCAGAAGGGAGGCCACAGCCTGGTATTAGAAATGATATTGAGCTGTTTCTTTAAGTCATGAGGAAAACAAAATACCAAATTAATTAAATTTATTTCACTTGTGGTGCATTGTTCTCTGCTGTGTTCTTCCAGGTAGCTCATTAAGTAATTTTAATATAGTCTTTCTGTGAGCTGTGGAATGGTAGTCCAAAAATAACTTCTTTGGTGGAGTTCAAAGGACCACACAGGTACAAATTTTTTTCTTCATCAGACTGTTTTCTTTCAGAGATTGTTTTTAGGGAGATAAACAAAGTTATCATACTATATATCACTGCTAATTCCCCTCACCCAACCCTAGCCCCAAAATGCTTAAATAGATTTTTAGGTAAGAACTACTGGTAAATTCTCTCAATACAGTCAGCATTGATTTAAGGGAATGTTAGCTATGCCACATCATTTGCAGCCTTTATTTTGGAACAGTACTAATGATGGAAATCAAGCTGGCTAGCAAGCAGCTTAAGAACACAAAAACTGTCTTTTAGGAGAGACAACAAACTTCCATCTGCTTTCCTACGATCAGTGAGCTCTCCCTAAAGGCAGAATGGCAAGGCGAGTGTCCCCAGATGGCCTCTGCACTAGCAGTGGCAGAAGAAACCAAGCTCTCCAAGCTGTCAGACAGATGACCTACAGTTTCCCATTTAAAGGACTGAGCTGTATTAGTGACAGGGAATATAATCCAGGGGCAGGGAGATAGGTAAAAAGTGTCTGTCAGTATTTTTGGGAGACTGTGTGTCTGGGATAATGCAGCACAGGTTTTATATTTTTTTACAATGATAAGAGCTTGTCACGTATTTTTTTGTAGCACAGTATCTTTGCATTACTCCATGCTCTGGCATGTGATGTTTCCTGTGGAGTGGGCTATACTGAGATGGTCAGTGTGCAGTGTATCCTACCCTGTGATCCTTCCTGACACTGCTGGACCAATCTATCCTCTAGTGGTCTAGCACCACAACTCTCAGTGGGCTCTTACAGTGTTGTTTTCCAGCCATCAACAAAAACCAGTGCATAAAGAGAAAGGCTGGATTGAGAGCAAGTAAAATATCCATCCAACCAGGTATGTGCTGCAGAACTGATGTTATGGTGATTTAGTTAGAGATTTCCAGCAAGAGGATAGACAGTATCTCAGGTTCCAGCTAACAGAAATGAGGAATGTTTTCCCAATTTCATGTCATGCATGATGGTTAAACCCAGGCATTTTTGTTGCCTGTTAATTAATCATGTTTTGGCTGTAAAAATATTTTTTTTAAAAAAATAAAAATAGAGTATTAACTGAACTTCTTTCCACAGAGAATAATAAACTCCCCAGATAGTTCTGGTCTCTTCAGCTTTCTTTATCTTTTACTGTTTTCTTGAAATGGTGATCAGTATTCTAAGTCAGACCAACCATTAATTCTCCCACAGAAAATATGGATCAGGCCTTTCAAGGAGCAGATGAAACAAGCTGATTGTTGCCAGCCTTGATAAATTTTGCTTAATTGGACCTGGCAAACACACAACAAACACTGTGCTGCAGACTTAATATAGCACCTACTCTTCTAAAACTTTGTAGAGCAGTTGGCATGGTGTACAGAAAGTTCCACTCTCTACATTTAAAGTGCTGCAGTAATTTATTCTAGAGATTCAAAAAGAAATTCATTATTGGGGTTTTTTCCTGGGGGGGGGGGGGGGGGGGGGGGGAAGGGGGGAAAAGAGGCTTCAAAGGCTCCA
>JAWWEE010000040.1:70674631-70712855 GCA_035221455.1 Xenops minutus
GGAAGGGAGGAAAAAAAAAAAGAAAAACAATGAAACCAATACCTAAAATTCCAACTAAGCTTCTTTTAACGCTTTTAGTCTGCTAACAAATACAGCTTGTAGGAACTATCTGTTCTGGAGAGATGACCCTGCATATAACCTTGATTAGCCACTAGAAACCAGAAGAGCCTTTTGGGTCCTGCAGTTAAGATCTCCAGCACTTAGATGAAAGATGTAGGTGATACTTGTTCCATTATGAAGTTAGAGGAGTGAAGTCTTAGGTGAGCAAGAGCAGGTTCCTATTCTACTGACCTGTACCAACCGAAGCAAGACCCTGCCTTATAATTAACCATTTCAAAAAGACAAAATGACATGGCTGCTCACTTCTGTCTGTCCAGTAAGCATTTGACCTGGTGCCAAACCAGGAATTAGTCCCCAAATTTCTTTGCACTGTGTTTACTCAGAGAACACCCACTGTTTACAGCACAGCAAAGTAGAGAGCACTGACAACACCATGGGACAATAATGCTGGCAAGGACCTTTGGAATTATGTCAGTTCACAGTGGACAGCAGCATCGCCAAACCTGGATCCCTGTTACTGCCTGCCCATGGCAGAGCAGGCCCTTCTGTTCCTGAGTTGGTTTCATCCATGCCTAGACAGCAGGGAGAAGGGAAGGTATGGCTGGCAGTGGCTAATGGCTGGCTACTTTTGTTACCCATTGAACTCTGAGGTGTGATGGTCTCACACATTTTGGGTTATTGGTTATTTGGTTTTCCAAGTTGCCAGTCTTACTGAGTTCCCCTTTCATCTCTGCTCCCCTCTAATGTTCTGCTTCTTCAAATCACTTTAACCCAGCACCTGCAAATGGAGATTCACGAGCCCTCCTTACCAAGAATCCAGACAATATCATTCACATCCATGAAGGGCTGAAATGTGGTTTCATGTTTTCTTTCCTATTATTTCAGTAGTTTTCCAGTGAACCTGTGCATTCTTTTTGCTGACCAGTGCCTGTCAGAAAGGTTACAGCAGTCTGCAAAAACCTGGCTACCCCTTCACTGGCTGCAGATAGCTGGATTAGCCAATGTGGGATCTGCTCCACAATAAGCACCTTTGTTTAGGGCTTTTGCAAAGTCTGGGAGCGTTGGCACTGTGCCTGCTCCAATGTAGCTATTAGAGTCTTTTCATTGACTTTAATTGGAGCTGGATTAGGGCCTAATCATTAAAAAAAATCTTCACCCTGCAGCAAGTAATGGTCACATTTGACCTCAAAATTTCAATAAGAGGCATTGGTGGGGGAAAACTACAACATAAAAGATAGAAAAGTAATCTTTTCCTGTCCAACAACGAATGATAGATAACTGTATGTAGTACAGTGACCATATGCCTCAAATTTATCTTGAACTCCCCAAATTTTTTTCTATGTACGATCTGTCCAATTTTGATTTTTGGCAGCTGCCAGAGCGCAGTGGAAGAGAAAGCTGTTTGTCTGCCTTTAGCTGGTGTGGGATTTGCTGTTGGCAAGCACAGATGACAAACACTTCGGTTCTGTGACCAAATGTCTTTGCCATTGTTTTTATTAGACTGTGGGATGTTTTGCCTGATCTGAGGAAAGATATTTTTGACAACTCATTGCAGTATAATAAACTAATAAAATAGCAGAGAAGAACATGTTTCATGTGCGTGTATATGTATGTGCATTTTAATGTATAAATGTCTGATAAATTAGTTTGTGGCGTATTTTGGAAAAGATTTTACAGTCCACAAAGCCAGTGCTGGACCACTGTTATAGATTTGCAGTGACTGCCCATCTGTGTCTCTTGCTCTTTGCCTTCAATTTCTTTATATTGCCCATGTACTAAGATGAGAGGTCCTGTGCTTCCTGCCCTGTGACAGTCCAAATGGAGCATGTGAAGGGTGATGGAAGCACAGCTGAACCAAGCCAGAAAGGTTAGTAATGCAGGAAACTCGAAATGCTGTAATATTAGAAATACTTTTATAATGAATTTCTGCATCTTAACTCTATTTTTAATTTCAGAGAATTAATTTTGTTGACAATACTATATGGGAGTTGTGTTTTGGTGTGGGTTTTGTAGCACGTTGCATGAGTTTTTATTTTTTATTGCATACAAAACATCTGCTATATGGGAGGCATGAGAAGAATAATCTCTCTTAGTTTCATTATGTCTACCAATATGAGATATGAGGTCAATGAGATATGGTGAAAAAGACCATGTTAATTTATTGATGTCACAGAATGAGTAAGGTTGGAAGGGACCCATAGCGGATCATCTGGTCCAACCTTCCTGCTCACGTGGTTAGGTGTCCCGTGAAATAAGCCTGTTTTCTCTCTGGAAAACCTAAATAATATTCTGGTAACATTTTCATTACAGGAAGAAGTTTCTTTAGCTGCTGTTTATCATGTTTCTTCTCAAGCATTGAAGATTTTTATTCCTGGCATACAAAATGGAAGTTGCTTTTTTTTCCTTGTCTTTTTCATCATGAGAGCATTATTACTTGCACGCAGTCAAACGTGGCAGACAACTGGAGAAATTTCAACATGGGAACAATATTGTTAAGCCTGGCAACTTGTACATAAAACAGTTTTTACAGTGTTCTGATAGCAAGACATGGAAGTTGCTCCAAAGAAAAAAATTCTCTCTCCTTTTTGTTTTGTTTCATGTTTTCCTTCTCTCCAAGGCAAATATTCTCAAGCTAATCTCTTTGATTCACATACTGATGGACAAATGTGTCAAAACTGCTGAAAGCAAATGCTGTAGGGCATGTGTTTTAAGAGGCTCTTGATTCATTTATGTACTTATAAGTTTTCTATTTTTATTCATGGTGAGCATACTTTACCACCCCTGTCACACCAGCTCAGAGACTGGATTGAACTTTTAATGGTTCTATCTTCTGAAATATCTGTGAAGTGTATTAGTTTGTTCTTTTTTTTTTTTTTTTAAATCCCTACTGGATGCATAACTACACATCCAGTTTAATCCACTATGACTGCAGCACATTTTTGCCATGCTCAGAATTGTCTACTCTTGGTTATACCAGATAAAACTCCTTTGCCAGCTGAATAATGGAGGAAAAATTTTGTCATCTCTGCTCTTCTGCTTTCTTCAGTTTTGTTACGTTTTTTAACTGTTGTGTTTTGTAGTAGTTAAAAAAGTTCAGGACTTGTCCTTGCACTTTTCATGCCCATGCTTCATGCAGTTTTGGGTTTTTTATTTTGTGTGTGATGGAACTACCTGGATGATAACTACTTTGCAATTCCAGACATGTTTTAGGTTTCTAAATAAGATATTAATGACCAAATTCCTTGTCCTTATTTGGGCAGTGCATAGGTAAGGTGCCCTAATGGTCATATATCTCTGAAGAATATATACTGGAATATTCCGAATTTATTTCATGATTTGACTTCTATTTGAGGTGAGAGACATTCCTTTTGGCTTCAAGTAAAATTGGTCAAGACCTTTGTAATGAATCCTAAGAATTTAAGGGTAGGAAAAAGTTGGGGTGGTGAAGAGTCCTTTTGTGTAAACAAAACCATATACACCATTCTGGAAATGGGGGAGAAAGGAGACTTAAATCATAGCAAAAAAGATTTTGGGACAAGAAAAGTTGATAAATCCATGGTCATTTCTCATCTCAGAGCCTGGGTGCTTCTCTTAGCTAAGAAAATAAAACAACACAAAAACAAACACACAAAAAAACCCACAAACAAACAAAAAAAGCCTGGGAGAAGAGATTAAACAGTTGGGCAAATATTGTACAGTGAAGTCTCAAGCCCTGCTCAGAGCTGGGTTTTTTACAGAGCTCTCAAAGCCAAGAGTAGAAAATTAAGAAAGTGAATGCCAGAAACCATCAAGCTGTGGAAGACAGGCTGGAAAGCACAGCTGTACAGAAAATGGCTTTTCAGGGAATGAGGAACTCACAGGCTACAGAGGGCAGGAAAAAAGTAGAAAGTGAAAGCCCACAAAAAAAAACATCAGAAAAAGAGAGGAACAAAAGGTCAGTCCCAAGAAGGGTTATGAATGCAAGGAAACCAATTTACTTAAGTAAAAATGAATGATGCCAGAAGAGAACACTTTTAATTATTTTGAGCAGAACAGAAGTGGGGTACCTGCAGGGCTGTTCTAGGCCTTGAAGTACTTTGAGACCCTTTCCATAAAAACCTTACACATTCTGAACCGATGTCTATTCATCCTACAAAGTGGGTCACCCCTCTCTGTTGCCTGCCTCTTGTTCTGGGCATATCTCAGTGTTAAAAGTTTCTGCTGTGTCTCTGCCACCTCATTTCTTGGTAACACATTTGCCATGCAGATGCTGAGGATGCCAAACTGCTCCCTAGAATGAATGGGGCTCGATAGCACCCTTATAAATGCCAACAGACAGTGTCCCTCCTGTTGGCTGCACGGCTTTGACTTTCAGCTACCATCATGGAGAACCACACATTCTGATAGAAGTGCAATTTCTTTATGGATCATTTAGTCCTACGTTCATTAAGTAATTTCTAGACTTTTAACTTTCAAAGTTGGGGAATACAAGGGGATATAAGGCAATAAATCTGCCATATATTGTTATATGTATTACCTTTCCCCATATTTAGAGAAATTTTTTTCTCCAAACAAATTTTAGCCACTTGTTCACCTCTCAGGACCTGGACCAAGTTGGTCTCCACAAACCAATATAATAAGCCTCATATAATTGACTCCACTTTTACATTCACCATTCAAAACAAAATTCAGATAAAGCACTTTTTTTTTGTTTGATGCAATAACTTCATGTGACAGCAGAAGCTTCTTGCTTTGTTTGTTAACCAGAGTAAACTAAATAGATTTTTTCATTTGGAAATCTGCAGTATTAATCATTTTACTACAGAACTCTGAAAGCACATGCGTATTTCTTCTCTGAAAATATCTAATCCTATCATCCTGCTTCTAGTCATAGGCAAAAAACTCATGTTGACTCTAAAGAATTAGTACCACTGCATCTTAAAAACTTTAATAGTATAGAAAGATAGTAAAAATATACTCAACTATGTTTTCTACAGGGCATTTTTAAACCATTTTTAAGCCTCTAGCCTAGTGAGCTATGTGAATAGCCCAAAATCTGTGTACACAAACAGGATGAGTGTCAGCAAACTGTGAAGCAAACTGCCAGAGCAGTGTACACAAAATAAAGTCTTGGATGATGGAATCTGTCTCTATTTTTCTCCTGCAGCTCTCTATTACAGCCACTATGGTAATCTCTGAGCCCTTTGCAATCTTCCCAGAGCCACCTTTGGGCTTCTGGAATTTTACTTCCTCACAAGGGCTGGTGTCGTTCTGCTGCCATCAGGAGAGGGAAAGTCAGGGGAGGGAAAAAGCACAAAACTGAGAGGAGGAGCAGTTTGAGGCATTGGGTGTCCTGCTGCTGCCAGCTGGAACCACCTCCAGCCCTGGGCACGGCTGTTCCCACTATCCTGCCCCAGCAGCAGTGGGCAGCAGGCTGGCATGGGCCATGCCATGGCACCAAACCACACGTGGGGACACGACCCCGGTGGGCCCCTCGCAGGGCTGGCACCCTGGGCTCCTCCAGGTGACAAATGGGACCCTGTGATGATGTGACAGCAACAGCCCTGCTAAGCCTTGCTGCTTAATAGGTAGCTCCTGGCAGGTCGTCAGTGCAGATGTCAGTCACAGCAGTGAGTTTTTCCAAGTAACTGCATCCAGATGTCAGCTCTTCAAAGGTTTCTTACGCATCCTTTTCACTCCTTCTGTTCAGTTCCACTGATGGCTCTGCTGACAAGCACAAGGACTGCAGTATTACTGTGGTAGTACTTTGTCTTTCTGAGTGCCCTCCTGCTTTCAGTCATACAGGATGAGGTGTGTGTGCTCTGTCTGGCTGAGGTCAAATTCATAAATTCTTCAGGAGCAGAAGAGTGTAAGACCCTTTCAGGGCTATCAGAGGGAGTTACTGACACAAAGCACACACAACCCACAGCACTGGTGCTTCTCTTATACATGTTTGCATTACAATAAAAGAACATATTTCTTTTAATAGTCTAATTACAAACCATAGATTAAATATTGAGAAGTCAGTGACTGCAACAACAAGTATGCGATGTGGCTGTTGCCTTCAGACCATTATTTAGCTGTCCAGAAACATGATATAATGCATGTTTTCTCTCCACAGAGAGATTTTACTCTAGTTTGGTCTCTAGTCCTTTGCTAGCTTTCAAGAACAAATAATTTTCCCTTTCCTCTGCCCATCACTTTAGCCGCCTTGAATTTTTGGCAGCTGTGCTGTAGGTGTAGAGGTGGGAGGTCATGTCAAGGAAGAACAAACAATGCTTCTTCAAACCCTGTGTGAGGGTGAGAGGAGTTACATAGAAAATACTGATTTTTCCCTTTTCCTTTTTGAAACTCTCAAGTTGTGGGTGTGTAAATGTAGTGTTATTGTGAATCATGTTAGAATAATAGGATTCAGCATATGCCTAAGTAATAAGTTTCTATGGCTAAAAATAAGAGTCATATCTTTAATTAAGACTGTTCTATATTTGTCCCAGAAGTCCTCTAAAGGTGAGGAATCAAGGAGCCAGATAACTGCACATGCTCTTAGCAGATCCCACGGGGAAGTGATCGGGTGTCCCCTACAAAGAAGTAAAAAGACATTTCAGTGCAGGATTTTTTTCTTTCTTTTCAGAAGATTCTGACAGTAGGGAAGTAAATGCAAAGAATTTGTTGGTATAGGCTGAACTGATGGGAATGTATCCCACAGCTGAACAGACTAGCAGGAGCAAGACAATGAGCAAAATTGCTGTTTTGTTTTGCAGAACCTGGCTGGTATTTTTAGCATCCCTTTTGAACCCCGTTTAAACTGCTGATCTGTTGCAATCCTTTGCTCTGTGCAAAGTAAAAAACAAACATTAAGATGCTGCACTCAATTCTCATATAAGTCATTCATATATGCCAGTGCTGTCTCTGTAGCTGTTAGCTATAGGTGAGCATTACCTTTTTGACAGTAAATGTTGTGACAGAATGAGTCCTTGACTGATGTTCTGATTGCTGGCCACATCAGTAATAACAAACGTACATGACTCTCTTGCAGGTGTTTTCTCATGAGTGTTCAAATATCTCTAAGTGCTTTAATTCTTCCCATGTTTGGAGTTTGCATAGTTGATTTGGGGGATTTTAGAAAAGTAAAAGTGCTTTTTAACAATGTGTAACGTAGAGTACTGTGTTTAGAGTACTGTGTTTTGGTATTACTTAGGGGGACTTCAGACTCCGGTCACCAGTTAGCCAATGTGTACAGGTCGTTTTCTTAAGCAGAGTAGGGGTTTAAGAATCAATGCTAAGTTCTGCTCATTAATTCTTCTGGTTGTAATACTTTGCAAAACACAAAATTACCAACCATGATTTGGGCAGGGAAAATTTTACCTGAAAACTGTAACTTTTGTAAATGAAACATATGAAGCTGTCTAACCCTATTCCCTTTTTTCCTACCTGATTTTTCTGTTTCATGCAAAAAAACATATTTTCCAGTAATTCATGCTTCCATCTTCTATTAGCTTTAGCCTGAAAATATAATGGCAGCATCTATATATTGCCTGGTTTTACTTACAGGTTCTAGCAAAGGCTAGAAAATGCTTAAACAAGTGAGAGACTTGATTGATTATATAATTGACATTCAGTCACAAAGCAATAGTGAGAGGATAAAGCATCCTGCTGGTCCTGCTGCTGGAGCTTTAAATTTTACCACAAAGCCAACAGCTTTGGGATGGTACAGTTCGCTTTTAAAAATCTCCAATGTACACAGGGTGCATTTTATCACAAATCTCAATAGGAATTCAGAATTGTATCATTCTCTGTGAGAATATAACATCCTTGTGGTCTCTGAAGAAAAGACTCTACAATGCTCTGCTGGAAAGTGAAGAGCTTCAGCAGGGGATATCAGACAGACTGTAATTGCTAAAATTTTGCCTACCACACATCACCTGTACTTTTATTAAAATAGCCTGTGAATCCTCTTGAAGGAACAAACAAACAGCTTCCTCTTCATCCTGAAAACATGGTTAGGGATGTGGAGGTGGTAGCATTGGCAAGAAACAGTATTTATTTTTGTTGGAAGTTTCCATCATATTCTGGCAAATGGCTGACTAAGGATAGCATTTAATTGTTTAATACTAATTCACAGAAAAAAAAATAGTGTTCTGTTGTGGCTTCTGGAAGTGTAGTGTGTTCTGTATGTGGTGATCCAATACAATCCTCAGAAGGACTGAGTTATGATGAAAAGAGCAGGGTTCAAGCCAGGATTATGCCTGGAGATAAAATGATGAGCTACCATAAAGCACACACAATAAAGAGAGCAGGTAACATTAGGAGGCTGGCTCATAGATGCTTTGGAACAGGTTTTGTAAATCCTAGTTTCTTTAGCCTGTACCTCACCCTTCTCTTTATTCCTAATACCCTATCAGAGAAAATGATCCTCTCCTACATCAAAGTATAAGACAATATCTGCCAGCAATGGCTTCCTCCCTAATCTTGCTGTTTATCTGATGTTTAACACTAAACATAGCTGCTAGATGCTACAGTCCCAACACCAAACACCAGCTTTGACGCTTGTCATACTTCATAGCCCATTCTCTGCAGCACCCTCTCAAAAGGTACTCTTAGAAATCCTACCTCTAGCCAGAGCTCCATGCCAGGACCTGCCCAAACACTCCAGGGACACTCCATTATGTTGTGATGGTTAGAGCCCTATAGTCTTCAATTCCCCACTATAATAAGGAAAAGCCACTCATCCTTACTTGCACCAATTCTTAGTCTTGCCTTGCCTTCTTCAAATTCTGCACCACTTCAGTAACTCCTTCCCTGAAATGCTTCAGGGCTGTGTTAGCTGTGGAATGAGAATTATTCACTGTGATATGAATAAAACTGGAATTAGGGGTAAGTTTTGGAAACTGAGAGATTGAGGACTTGTGATTGCTTCTGAATGTAACTAAATGCAACATCTCTTGCAGTAATGAAACTGCAATTCCTTGTTGCCAGGAAGTCTGAAAGTTAATTCTGATGGGGTTCCTGTTGGTTTATGATGGACAGTTAGCACAAAGCTAAGTCAATCCTGTTAGTCATCTATATCTGAAATAAAGAGTTTAAAACTGGGCCAGTTACATGTTTAAGAAAGAAGATGCAGATTTCTATAGACCTGTCCTTCTGAGAAGTGAAGCCAGTGGTTTCTGCCTTATGCTCTGTCGGTTTAGCCCCAGAATCCCACGCTGACCATTCCAATACATACCTGTCTATCTTCCCTCCGGTTTTTCTCCATAGCAGGATAATGTCTTGTTTGAGGGAGATGTTTGTAAATGTAGGATATCAAAGCATTTGAAATGTGCTGAATTATTATCATGCCCAAGAGACAAGAGGAGATATTTGAATCAGAAAGTAATTATAGATCTGTTGTAAGCACCTTAACTACTAATTTCCAGCCAGTTTTAGAAGTTTTGGGGTCTGCTGGAGGGGAACCTTGAGGAAGACATGTAACCTCCAGTTGCAACTTCTTTCACCTCTTATGTACTTTTAAGGGCAACATAGAAAGGGAAAAGGGCTGGCACAGGGAGCAGCTCCTTATGTGAAGGACAGGAGGCAGATTCCTTAGACAGAGCACTGAAACTACCTGATGGGAGAGATTAGTATTATTTAGGCAGTGTGGCCTCATTCTTTCCTTTCTGGTGGAGGAATATGAAGGCAAATTAAATTCTGAATTGCTGTGGCACTCACTGAACTGGCTGGTAGCAAACCTGACCCAGACACGTATGGGCATGGGCAAATATGGCTCTACCACCTCCTGTCAACAACCTCCCCAAGCAACTTCTGTCTTGTGCCAGTTCTACTAACAGGTCAGTTGCCCGTTTAAAAATATAAAAAATAATAATGCCTATCCCCAACATTCTTTGAAGGACATACTTGCATCCAAGTTATTTCTGTTGTACTCAGAGAGTTACTTGGCTTGTGTGTAGTTAACATGACTCATTTAATCCAAAAATAGGATTTGCACACACGTTTTGCAAATCTGCTAACAGCCTACATTAGTTCTGCACTCAGCCGTGGTTGCAGCCATGCTTTCTGGGTGCATATCCCTGCTTTTTGAGATCCATTTTGGTCTTTCCTATTTTCCACTTGTTCATATCTCATCTTTTTCTGTTCAGCTGATTAAAGAGATGTGTTTGGTCATGGACTTCAGTTTTCATAACAAAGGAAAGGTCACTGTTTCTAGATTTTTCTGTTATATACCGATTTTTCTTCTGTGATACCTTTGTATAGTAACAGGAAAATTAAATTTAAGAACACCTTCAAAAGTCTGCTCCCTTGGCGCACTAGAAAAATAGGATTTAGTAGTGCAAAAGCTTCTTTGAAAAGCTGCAGGTAAGTGAACCTGTGATAAACCAGTTCAGGTACAACAAGTCATGCAAAATATAATAACTTGGAAGACCAAAAACCCAGCTGCATTTATATATACTTTATAATCCTTAAATGAAATACAGGAGCTGCCCCAAATGGGTGTATTTTGAAACAGATATGGGTTTGATGCCCTCATGTTGTTTTAGTAGATATAATTGAGTCAAGCTCAGTAGTCATGAATTGTAGCATATAAAATAGTACGTGAACTAAAAATGCTAAACTCTTGGTCACTTAAAATGTCATCTGGGTTTTTTTTTCCAGATGGGAAACATCTTGTTTTCTGGTAAATAGAGAAGTTTGGAGCAGTTCCTGAAACGTTGTATTTGTGGTGTTCTATTGTCACAGCAATTAGAACTGTTTGGTTTCCAGATAAAAGTTGCTCACTTGGAATCAGGCACGTAGAGATCAAGGAAGCAGCAGACTGTTTGCTGTGCCAAAAAATACTGAAAGCCTTTGCCACACACAGGAAACTTGAGCCCTGATCCATTATTGGAAGCCATTAACATAAATACTCTGCCAGGTCATTGACATCTGCATTATCAAATCCCCCAGTGGGATTAGATATTCAGCACCTAGATCCTGCTATTAGTCTATTGTATGGTAATGAAATAATCAGCATAAAAACATGCCTAGGAATTCCTGAGTTAACACAGAACTGGAATAACATTAAAAATGCACACAGCTCCTTGCAGTTTGGTACATGCCATATAGTGGATTGCTTTAATGTTCTAAGCACAAAGCTTTGACTCACATTCAGACTGATCCAGAGACTTAAGTGTAGGTAGAGCTGGTCCTGCTCAGCCCATAATGCTCTTTAAGCAGATAAATCAGGCACAGTAGCTGTATTACAGCAGTTGTCAGAAAACAGCTTCCCTAATTGCATTCTCTAACCTTTGTTTACTGGATTACAATTCATCTTGGAATGATTTTTGTGTGTTTTTGGATAAGGGTGGTTCAAGACATCCATTTAATTTTTTTGGAGTTAAAAATACCTTTCCTAAAAGGAAACAAAGGTACAGGAGGCCATAAGTTTCTCAAGTTTTCTTTGATATCAAAGAATTTGCCTGAGAAGTAATTTTAATCAAAAAATCAGAGCTAGAGTTTAATCTCTCTTGGAAGAGAAGGACTGCAGGGGCAGTTTAGATATTTTGTATTTCATCTTATAATTTTCAAATCCTTTTGTTTTAACCTATCATCCACAAGACCATCTGTATCATTAGGGTATTACAGGAGTTGTAATTTTTTTAGATGTAGGGAGTTAATCATGACTCCTGCTGGCTGTGATTGTATATATGCTTTATACTATACAACAGCAACACTCAGACACTGAGGAGAGGTGTCCAGGGCATGAATTTCTTCTTCTTCTTCTAACCTGGTACAAATAAAACCATGCATAAACTGAGCAGCACATATATCTTACCTTAAAACCATACTCTGCTGCAACTATTTATGGTGTTTGGTCTGATATGTCCTGTTGTCCTGATATGTCCCAGAATGCTTCTGGGAATTAACTGGAGTGGGTGTTTTAGTAGCATTAATCTTAACCTAAGTGTCCTGATTTTACAACTTAACAATTGTGGAGCAGGAGATAAGCTCAACAGCTGCCTTTATCCTACTGATTCAGGCCAGTGTTATTAATAAGGTACGTGAGATTTACAGTAAGACCTAGGAGGTAGATTTGAGTTTAAAATCCAGTAAAACTAAATTTTGTTTGCTCTAGATTCAAGGCAGAAAACAGTAGAATTTTTCAGTTTACTCACCAGTAAGCTTCTTTACAAATCCCACCATAAATTTTACACTACAGCTTCAATTACCAAAGGCTTTAGGCACCTGAGTAGAATAATAGATTCCCATGCAGGTAAATAGAAGCAACATTTCTTTAAAACAAAGAGATAAAATGTCTTTTAATAAATAAAAATCCAAGATCCTCCATGAGTAAAACGTGTGTCTCATACATATTGTGAGAAACAAAAGCAATACAAGAAAAAGGAAGGAGCTCATAACTCTTACCTGGGAGTAAGTATGCAGCCATCAGCCACATCTTAGTTTTCTGGATTTATGATATTTATGTAATACCTTTCCCTCTGCCATTTCAAAACATTTACTTTATATTAAGTTTCATAGAAGCCTCGTGCAATCATATTATTCTCATATAGGTGATGGAAAGGCAAAGGCAACAGTAATTGACATCTGAAGAGTGACTGCCACACGTGGAACACAACCAGCTCCTACCTTGTTGAACCAGCTCTTGTACACACACTCACTTCTGGAAGTGTCTGTTCAAATGGGCTGGTTGTGAACTTTATTCTGAATTGTTTTAAATATATTCTGCTTCTGAAATAAAAAAGCTGTGATCACCAACTATGATCACTTTTGTCAGCTCCAGTATGCAGCAGTGTGTCTCTTCACACCTACATTAACATGCTCTTTAAATAATAGTAATAAATAACAGTGCAGGAAAATGGCAAAATATGCCAGATAGCTGAGTACATTTTTTTATTTATTTGAGTTGTTTTAACACGTGGCACAGCTTGTGGCACAATAATTTGGGATCTTTATTGTCTGTATAGAGATGCCACCACAAGCCCATTATGAAAGTCTTTTTATGATCATTTTATCTCTTGGAAAATTCACAGCAAAGCAGAGATACTTAGCATATGGAAAGTATAGCTTTATGCAGTACTCACTGAAGAATAAGCATGCTCCTACAATCCCCTGTGGCATTTAAAATTTCCTTGGAAACGTCTCCTGAAGTTACTCTGAAGTATTTGCCTAAAATGACCCTGTTCTGTTTGCAAGATCACAGCTCACAAATAAACAAGCTACAGCAGCTTTAGGCATTGATCCTATTACTCCAGTACTTTATAAGAAGGCACTATATAATTGCTCTTGAAATTCTGGGCTGAAGTGTCCTTACTACTGATATATCCTAGAATGCTGGAAGTAACTATAAAAATTGCTGAAAAAATATTAGAGAGTACAGAGCAGAATTTTATTTACAGACGTGTTGATGTTTTCTATCACTAGGTCCTCTAATTAGCAACTCATGACATCACTTGACTTTAACCACTTTGGCTGACATTTTCTACACTACTTGCCACAGGCAGAAGTTGCTGTGGCTCAATTTCCCTTTGTAACTAGGAAGACATAAGACCATGTAACTCACAAAAGTGGCAGGAACTAGTTTAATTAATACTGGTTAGGTATTTAGATATTGCAATGTAAGTAGAAAAGTCCATGTGGGAATGAAAAAAAAATTGTTTTCAGAATGTGGTTTGAATCTATGAGAGGCCTGGGGCTGCACACTGAACCAAATGTTGAAAAATCCTTAGGCAGCAAGCACCATCCATTCTGTGCATGACTGAGTCTGGAGTCTAGAGAAAAAAATAATATGTGATCGTGTAATTAGACTGTAGAATAATTAATATACTCAGGGGAAGGATAACTTCAAATACAGGTAATCTTAATTCCATTTTTTCTCTGTAGTTAATATTGCAGCCTTTATTTTTATTCACTGCAGCTTTTCCCTATGTGATATAATGTATAAAGGAAAGCAGAAGTGCAGGACTATTAGCTGATTTTTTTTCCCCTTTATTAAATGTTAATGTGAAACCTGCAACAAAGAATGCAATTGCCCTTTTACTCTTCTACAATGGTTCGACCACCTTGTAAGCAAAGAAAACTTCTTGGTTATTTAACCCAAAAACCAAAGTCTGAGTCTTTCACCTTATCTGCCAGGCTTCTAACACTCTTAGGTATACACTTGAACTTTGAAATTCCTAACACTGTGTGCAGGAGTCATGAATTATTTCTCCTTCACCAGGAAGGAGAGGTCTCTATTGCAAACACTGGGATGTCAGGTGATTGCCTTACAACACTATTTCACTTGGTTTGTACAGAATGCAAATCTGTAGAGTTCTAGGAGTTAGTTGTGTTGTGACTGGACTGAAGGATAAACTTTAAGATTTATTTTACCCATATTCACCTCCCATGTGAAAGTTCCATTCAAGTTCAAAACTTTATTAATGACACGAGAGCACAATTCAAGCGTTCTGTAAATACCAATTACAGTTTGCCTTTCCTAGGACATACTGCAAGAGACAGCTCACCCTACTGAGAAACTAGCCATGAATATGCCTTTGCAGAGAAAATAACACATATATAGATGCATTCATAGGGAGGTCTGTACCTATATTGATATCAATAATTAGTTCATTTTCCTTATCTTCTATCCCTTTGTTCAAGGGAATTGGATTGTGAAATATCGCAGAGCAACAAGCACTTGTTGCTTCTCAATCATTAACTCTCATTTTATGCCTCATTCTAGGGCAGTTTCTTGCTTCCTTGTGTTTCCTAGAGCTCCAGTCCTGCTGCTCATGCCACACACAAGCAATGTCGACACTTGCCTTCAGAGGCTGCCAGGACAAAGTATGTGATACTACATGGCGTAAAAACTGACACTAAATAGTGTAAAGTCAACACACAGGCTTGAGAGTAAATGTTCCAAAATATCCGCAGTATTGTCATAATATCACCAGAATATGTACAGCTGTCCTGGGGAGTGCTGCAGGGTATGCAGTTCTACCTGCTCAGAAGTGAAATGCAGAGCTTGTAAAAAAGGGTTTCTTCATTATTACAAAAATAACTCTTTCATTTTAAAGATTCCTTTTTTTTTTCGTTTTCTTCCCCCTAGATGTCTTTAAATAGAGAGGTTGGTGATTACAGCTGCTCTCATTTTCCTGGTCACCTTTTTCTCTTCTTACAGGACTGGCAATATGACTCCATTGAAGCTGTAATTTCAGCTTCCAGTCCTGGCCAGCTCAGCTCAGAAAGAGCTTGTGGTTTACCTTTCATTAAAGACATCAACACATTTCTCAGAAGATAACAGCATATCTGTCACTGAGTTCGGTTATGCAAGATCAGGTTCTAAATTTGAAAATTCACCAGATAGTCAGCAGTAACTGAGAGAAGAATCAGACCCCATAGGTAGACAACTTTGAGCCTCTTATTTTTGTTCCTCTACAGTCAGAAGTAAAATATTATGGTAATTCATAGTTCTGGCTGAGAAAGAATTTGTTTAATAGCCTCAAAAATTTTGAAACTGTCCTCTAATAAAAGTTGAAATTTAAAACTTAGAGTGGTCTGTTACAAAAAAAGCAAGAAGTAGTCTAACAATTTTAAAGGGATTTCTTTCATACAAGGGAAAACTTTGATAATGGCAAAGAATACTTTTTAAAAATCCGATTCTTTGCTGAATAAATTCAGAAAAGTATTTTTCACTCATATTTAACTTTAAATATGTAGAATCCAAGGTATACAACTCATCAACAAAGTAAATGATTGTCATATTGTTCTTTTGATACTGCATTACAGCTTGTCCTGAGAAAAGACATCAGTTTAACTTCTTTGTCTAATTCCATGTTTTTCACATTACAACTTGTATAAAGCTGGTTAGGTCTTTTCTTGAAAGTCAGTCATTTCACAACAGAGGTTTCAACTATTTATTCTGAGTAGTTTTTAATATTGGAACTATTTTGGTTGTTACTGTACACAAAGGTTACCTAGAATGATCCTGCATCTGCTTCTCCTCAATTTTGCATGAGCTTCCTGAACTACAAACTAAAGAATTGCTGTAACATGTCAAAAAGTGAAGCCATTCTTTAAGGATTAAGGTCAGGAAAGTATATGTGCATGGGATATAAATGTTCATGATCTTAGAGTCTTTTTGCCTCATGATCCTCATAATTTGCCTTATTTGCATCAAGTCTTTACACTTGTGTTTTGCTGTGGACTATAATGTCAAATTAAGTAAGACCCTACATGATTCTCAAACATAAGCATAACAATGAGGAAAATACAACTCATGAGAAGTCTCATAAAAAATGAGATAAATGTTGATGAGAAAAGTATTGTGGTATCTGCCAAGCTGTGGTTGTGCTGTAAAATGAGCAGTCAAGCATTCAACCATTTTTTTCTCTGAACGTAATGCAAGCTCTACACTTCACCCAAACCTCCTGGAAGATTCTCCCTAAGTGCACAAACATGAACAAGGTTTTAAATTGGGGGTTCTAACAAAATCTGAACCCAAGCAAGTTTCATATTGTTTAGGTTATAAAGACAGAGTGGAACAGAACTTAATAGGATTCAATTTTTATCTAGACTATGAAAGTAAAAAACTTGGACAATTTCACTTACAGTGTAACACTTTCTCATCGAGGACTGCAATGGAAAAATACCTGGTCAAAAAAGGGACTAAGACTGTTCTCAGCCTCATTTAGAATTACCAGTGTTTATTGTCATTGTTTATGACAATGAAATTGCTGAAAGGAACCTGATGTGGCATGGCCACAGCCTGTGTAAGACCACAGTCCATGGTAGTCCTGCTGCTCTTGTCCTAGATACATAGTAAGTAATGCATCTCATTGAACACACTCCATTTTTCTGGTGGAACTTGCAGTTCTAAATGTGACAGCAAATGAACATTAGACAAGTATTTAGTAGTTAGAAAGAAACATGTAATTCAGGCAATAAAATGTCAGATTATTGCTTCTTCATGTCACTAGGACTTTATTTAGCAAAGGTTTATTCTTGTTCTCAGCCATATGACTGGATTTGAAATTAAGATCTTTGTTTAATTTCTTTAAAACATCATTCCTGTTTATACATCATCTGCAATTCTTTTCCTAAATGTAATTGCTTCAAAATCTCAAAGGATATTAATAGCTGCCTGAACTGATATGTTTTAATACTAAGTAGTGTGATTTAAAGTACTAAAGAAAAAACTGAACAAAGCAAACTTCACACAATTCTAATCATGTTCTGGCAGCTGATTCTTTTTATTTCCTATCTGCACCACTTTTTTTAGTGCCTGAGACTCAGCTCTAGGTTTACAGTTTAATAAGGCTACACTGCCTGTGTTCCCAGAGATGATGTGAAAACTTAAACAAGCCACTGCTGCATTAGATATCACCATGTCTTCACCTTTACTTAGGGTGAGGACACTTTCTGTTGATCCATACTATTGGAAAATGAATTGTTTATTCCTGTTCAGCTGTCATACTTTTTCTGAGTACTATTCTCAGTGGGGAAGGTGTCACTGAGCTTGTACCTATATCTGCAGACATCTCTCTTCAACAGGAATTTAAGCAATACATTTTTCAGTGTCTGATGTTAGGGCAAAGGACACCTCTGTTGTGCAGATACCCTAAGAATGGCAGTGGAAGGCTCTTTCTTCTTTCACTGAGAAGTCCAATTTACTATCTTCTTCACAATCTTTAACTTTGAGAATACCCGTAATGTGTTTCAGAAACTGATGAGAACAATTTCTTATTACAGAGAAATTGAGAAATCTCATCCTTTCCAGACTCCCCGCACTACCCCCATTTTCTTGCTGGATGAATGACTGCCAGCCAGGCAGGAATGAACCTTCTCCATGTAATGTATGTGCTTGTTGTCTCCAGCTGCAACACGTCTTAGAGCACAGTTCCCATCCTGTTTGATGACACCCATGGCACGATTTACAGGGACACACTACCATAGTCTTCAGAGAATGAATCTTGATACAGGCAAAGATGTATCATCAGTGCTGCTTTAATAGCAGCATGGTCCAACCAATCTTTTCCACACTCTAGCTACTGAAACTTCTAGACTGTGAGGAGGTTTAGCAGTGCTGTGCATTTTGTCCTCCTCTCAGTGCTTGCAGTCAGTAGGCACAAAACTCTGGAGGTTTTAGGTCTTATAGAGAGTCCTGATCTTTCTGGATTTATTTTTTCCCTTCTTTTACTGTTCCACATAAAATACTGTTTATCATTCTCATATATATATATATGTGTATATGTATAACATATGAGTGAAAATATTTTAACAGCTCTGTTCTTCACAATTTCTACTGAATTTTTTGGCACCAGTAACACTTTACCATACAGTAAGTAATTGCAAAAGCATTTTGCAAATTGGTTCCACCTGTTCTACCATAAAGACCTTGCTGACATCGGAATGATCAGAAGAAAAGGCATTTCTGTGTTTTCTGCTTTAACCTAATTTGCTCAAAGAACAGTTCCACTTTTTTTTCTCTTTTAGAGAGCGTCTTATACTCACTGAGGAACATAACTATGCCAAAAAAAGAGTTGTATGTAGAGCAGCTGAGGACAAAAATGGAGAGGTAGCAATAGACTGTCTGAACACCCCTTGGTCACAGATTAGAGCAGCCTCAGTTACCCCTAATTATATGTAGCTGCCCATGGCTTGAATGAGACAATTCAGCAACCAGGGATGAGCAGTGGACTACTTCCCCTGCTGCCCTTTCCAGGAGACAAATACTCTTTTTCAAAGTCCAGAAAAAGGTCTGCCATAAAATGGTTTCATCATATGTCCAGCACCTGTGATTTTAGGCAGACTTTGTGGAACAGCTGATCACAAGTTCTACTCTTTCTTTTAATAGCTTTTTTTTTTTTTTATTTGTCATTCCTTCTTTTTCAGTCTACAGCTACTTTCAGTCCTGTCACTGTCTCTTCACTTGTCATATAAGTTCTTTTCCATGGCATTGCATTTTTATGCTTCCTGCTCGTTCACAAACACATTCCATACAGCCTCTGAGAGAGCTGTCTTTTCCAGTTCCATCATGACAATCTGCTCTCTTCCTTTTTCCCTGAGTGATGCTATTCTATTGCATGGTCATCTACTCTGGCATCCTGCATCCTATCTGAATACAAATGTGTTTTCCTTGTAGTACTCTTTCTTTTCATGTTATATTTCCATGTTCTTCATGGTTTTCTATGCTTGGGGACCTGACTCAGTGATTCACATCCCATACCTGTTGTCCAGCAGTCCTTCTAATTATGCCACGCTAGGAAGTGTGCTATGAAGCCTAGACTAATTAACAAAGTTTTGCAAGATGTGTCTGTGTAGGCTAAGTGGAGCTGCTCCAGTGAATTGCAGCAGTGAAACTTCCCAGGGTGGAGTCGCCCTCTCCTCCTCCGCACAGAACTCAGGCACAGAGCTGCGTGAGGGACTCTCAGGGCAGGGACATCCTTCATCAGCCACACGGGGATGCATTCATACCTTCCTGTTTTTCCTTTCATTATGTCTACCTTGCAGATTTTGCCCAGGCCAGCTGTAAAGAAGTTAGCTCCAGAATTGAAACAGGCCAGCTGTGATGGGTTGGAGTTACATTTAGACTGATTTCCCACTTGCTATTCACTTGCAGCCAACAGTGTAAACACACCATTTTCCTTCCAAGGACTGATTATCAAGACACTCATGCAAAAAGAGATCTAAATCCTGAGCAGGTACAACCACTCAGGTTGTATACCCACCTCTCTTTTACATAGATCCATTACTCCATCAAATTCCACTGAAATGCTGTAGCCAGTCTTACTGGATGAGTTAGAAAATGTGAATAAACAGTGCTTGCATAAGCAGAGGCTTTGGAAAGGGAAACAACTCAGAGACAAACTCAGTTTTGCAAAACTGGTGATATATTACATATAATTAGCCAGTAATGAAGATAACAGATCTGAAAACCTGCAGTAGCTTATGAAATAATCTAAATTTAGTGTAATTAGTTTACGAGTACTTGCATGGTTAGATTTGGGGACTATGATTACAAAAGTCTGATTTCCCAATATGAATAACATTTTCTGTATAAGAGAAAAATAATTTTTTAAAAAGCAACCTTTCTTCCTTTTATAGTGGCAACAATAATGTTTTAGTTTTTCTGTATGATTTATTTGCACGAAAAAAGTTCCTTCAATAGGGTCCAGTTTTAACTTTATATTAAATACCCTAAATAGATCTCAGCATGACAACAAATGAAAATGAAATGAAGTGTGGGGGAAAAGGGCAAATTAGTAAGTAGTCCAGTGGTTTCAAACAACGTTCTGAGTGAAACAAAAAAGCAATAAACAACTGATATTCTGTGTTTCTGATCATATTCACCAATATCCCGTGTGGTTCATGACTTATTATATCTTGAATAGCCAGTGATCCTTTTAATTTGGATAAAGCTCCTGTGCAATTACCAGGAAAGTTAAGATGCTCTCAGCATTTCAGGACTTTCTTTCTCTTTTTCCTTTTCTACCTTCACTCCTGACTCGCTTTTCAGTGTATCTTTTTTCTTACAGACTAGTGTAGGATTACTTGGAGAGTGGAGAAAGAAAATACTTCTGCAATTATCTTTTCTTCTGAGTAATGTAGTGCTAGGAGTGGCCAAGGCATCATTTACATATAGGACAGCTGACTAAAGGGTTGGTGGAAAAAGAACTACATTAAAATAAAACAAACAAGATTGTGATTAAGAAAAAATAAGAGAAACAGAAAATATTATAAAAGCATATAGGTTACCTAAATAATAAATTCGTCTTCAATATATCACTTCACTTCAAACCAGTTTTATTTTTTCCTTTTCTTCACTGTTTTCTTTTTCTGTTTGAAAACTCTTCTGTAAATAGACATTGCTATTTTCTGAGTCCTCTCAGGCAGAAAACACATTTCAGCCTTCAGTCCAGCACATGCTAATTTATTCTGTGGAATCTATCTTACTTCAAGTGTTCCAGTATGCATTCACAGCGAGTGGGGGGAAAAAAAAGAAAAAAAAACCCACCAACAAACTAAAACATGAACATTTTCATTCTCTCCAGTCTCCTTACTTCAGCTGGGGTTGTTCACAGAATTAACTTAGCAATGATTTAAGTGCATTTGAGGTCTTCAGACAGAATTCACATTTGTGACATTCTCAAGAGCTGGAGATTGTAACATTTTTTTCTTTCCCTATAAGCTCAACACCTCATTGGTAAATGCTGTTTCTTCCTGTACTGTACAAATCTGCCCTGTTTGAACAATCCTCGGTCACTCTGTCCCATACCTACAGCCTCTCCCCAAAGCTGTAATGCTGACACTTCCCCTTCCTATGACATTTTCCTCCTGAGGCACTTCCTTCTTCATGAGAGTGGTCAGGGCACTAACATTAGCTAGGAACGTTGTGAAAGAGAGATGTCATGGTTTCTGGGATAATTCCCCCAGAGGGTTCCATACTTCATATGTGACTTGGCATCTGGTAGGGAGTGAAACCACTCAGCCCCAGCACTCTCAGCTGAGCCATGTGTGGTACATCATGGATACCAGAGGGATCATTTCCATGGCTGATGCAGAGCATTTGCTGGCCCTACAAGAGCACCTTTTGGAAACAGAAATCAGACAGAAGGGGATGTTGCTTTCAGAAGGCTAGTTTGGTTCCTGTCCATACCTGGCCCCTGACAGGTACTATCTTTGCAGGACGTGCTAGTGCATCTCTGGAGACCTGGAATGCACATATAGCCTGACCATATGACACACATCCTCTGACCACTCTTTGGGGAGGCGCCAGGCGGCTGCTCACATACAGCTGGAGTGTCCTGTGGCCAGGCAGATCCCACAGGGAAGTGGGAGGAGGGCTAGCACATGTGATGCTTCTGCCACCTCTGCAGTAGCTTGAGCAGCCTGCCTTGGAGGGCTGGACACCACTGATGCAACACATGAATGGTACTGCACATCTGCTGTTCATGTGCTGCACAGAGGGAATCACTGACAAGTGTTCAGCCAGGCCAGGTACTATTGCCTTTCAAAAAAATACGTGGCACTTCAACAGCTGGAGAGCTGGGACATCAGCAATTATCACAGAATCACAGAATGGTTTGGGTTGGAAGTCCCTTAAAAATCATCTCGTTTCAACCCCCCGCCACGGGCAGGGACACTTTCCACAAGATCAGGTTGCTCAGAGCTCCATCCAACCTGGCCTTGAACACTTCCAGAGATGGGGCATCCACTTCTCTGGGCAAGCCCAGGGCCTCACCACCCTCACAATTAAGAACTTTTTTTCCTATTTTTTTCCTGTTATCTCATCTAAACCTACTCTCTTTCCGTTTGAAGGAGTATGACACTTGTTCACTCCAGCATCTCAGTCATACTGTAGAACTGAGTGTCTTCAGTTTTGCCTGCCTTCCCCTTTTCTGACCCATATATCCTCTAATTGTTTGTTAGGGGATCATCTTTTGGCCACATGGCTTTGTGTTTGTTTTACTTCTGTGACCTCCAGAGGGATCTGTCAGACAGGAATTCTTATCTTCAGCCCATAATCTCTTTTAAATCTTTCCCAGCTCATGGCACTCTACTCAAAAGAACCTAAGAGCTGTATTAGGTTAGTTGGCTTTGTTATTTTTATACGGTTATTCATTAACTTCAGATGAGATTTTTAAAAACACCATGAGGGGAAAAAAAAAAAAAAAAAAGAAAATTTAAATACCTTCATAAAAATCACACACATATTCTATTCCATGTAAGTTGCATTCTGCCCTATACCATATGTCTTTAATAGTAAGTTTTAAGTGTATATGAAAGCCATGAAAAGCTCTGCATTTATGAGCTTGATTGTAATTCTGTTACTGCAAACTACTCAACCACTTTATTCTAGACAGGGATCTTCATAAATACCTGAACATGTATCTACAGCTAGTTAAGAGTAAATTTTATTAGGGATTATAAATAATGATTTTTAGCTTTATAAAGACTTGGAAATCAGAAAAATATTTAAATATTGGAGGAGAGCTTGTCCCATATGGGTGGATTCTACAATTATATGCTCTGTTTGTGAGATGTATACTACACTTCCATTTTGCAAGCCCATGTCCTTTCTTGGGAATATTTATGTTGAAATAATGCTAAAGCTGTAACAATCTTTGCCAACTCACTCCCCTTGCAAAGGGGTAAGAAATCCACTTCTGGAAGGCAGTCATTGGAGTTCTGTAGCATGCTTGGACATAACTATACAGACAGTGAATAGTTCAACTCTGTTGCTGTATTAGGCTTGCAAAGATAAGCCAAGAAAAGTAAAAATGAAATGTAGATGTTTGTTGATGCTGCTGTTGTGACAGTGCAGTTCAATAAGTCAGAACATTCCATAGCTTATAAATAGAATTTCATCCTACTTCCACCACTAATAAATAAATAGCTGGTAGGTTGACGAGAAAACTCAATTGTGGGCAAAATACCATAACCCAGAGAAATCTGCCAAATGCTATTTGGACATTGACCATAGTTCATGCAATTGTTCTGACACTTTTTCTTCAATGAGAACTGACACACAGTTATTAAAAACAATCAAACATTTTCCAAGCAGCAAACAGAATGCACAGGGGCAGCATTCCTCCTTGGCACCAGAGGATAGTCAAACACAGTCCTAAAGAACTTTGTGTCTCTCTCAGACTGTGCTGAAATATTTTTTACTTTGCCATGTGCCCTTTTTTAGAACATCTTCACAGGGCATGGACTTTTTCAATGGATGTGGGTATTACAGAACGTGTGATTCCTACTGAGCATCTTTGGAAGATGAGTTTCCAAATGAAACCTCCAAGAACACCAGACACTCTTGTAGGGAAACAGAGCTCATTAATTTAGTTTTGCATTGTGTGAACTATAATTGTGAAACAGGAGCAACACACTGCAATGTCACGGTGATGATATATGTGCATATGAAAAGATACAGTAAATTCAGTTTTACTGGACTCATCACCTCTCATTCCTTTAGGAGTGGGTGAAGAAAATGAGGAAAAAAAAAAAGGTTTGGAATAGTTTATTCCAGCAAAGCAATTCTCTGCTGCATCAAACCATGTTTATGAAAATTTTAAAACTCTTACATCTCTTTAATAAATAAGCAAATGGTGTGTATAAGATGGTAGAGTAATAAAAATGCTAATTATTCAATATTGAAAAATAATAGATCTGCTTGCAGTAGCCCCATGTTAATTAGTAGGCTTTTTTTATCCCCCCAGTGCAGTTTTATTTTCATGAATAATACTATGCTGTTTCAACAGAGAATGCTTCCTTTTTTGGATTTCATAACTCTCCAGGGCACACTAGACAGCAAATCAGTTATGCCCAACATGCAAACATTAAGAAAACAGGAGACTCATTGAAGTTATTTTGGTATCTTGTCTTTGATTTATATCGAGTAATTTCAGCAAAACATTCTATAGGAAGAGTGCAAAGCTTTTCTGCACATTACATGCTAAATTAGACTTACTTAGGGAAAACATCTATGGCATGCTCAATATTACTATGAGCTATTAATTTCATTTGGGAAACTGTATAAGAGATTTTATGACTAAAAATGTCCGAAGAAAAGAAAGGAAAGTCATTATAACATTTGATATATATTCTCTAAGGCTTTGATTACACATTAGTAAAGCTATATAATACCTTTATTACACAGGCCTTTTTGCCAACATCTATATACCTTGTGGGTAAATTGAAGATTAAAAAAAAATTATCTCCATTATACTGCTGGTATCGAGGCTGTCTTTATTTCCCTTCCAGTAATCTGAGCAATGGGCAGTCATAGTGTAAACACAGCTTCTGGATTCCTGCACACTTTGGGGAAACTGTCTCCTAAGTAGCAAAACATATTGCAAATTAATTACCTCCATTAACACCCTGGGTTGCACACTCACATGTTTCTGGTCAGTTCCCCAAAACCATAAACCCGAACTCCATCTGTATTTGATGTCAGTAAATGCTGTGTACTTTAGTTTAAATTTTACATTCCATCTTCCCTTTTTTGACTCTCAGACGGTAAATAACAGTTGGAAGTTGTTTATCGCTACAGATAAAGTTTGGAAAGGACTTGGAAAGGGAGGGACAGAGAGAGGAGATACTGGTTGAAGCAGAAGATTTAAGAATGTAACAAACATCTTTAAACAGAGGTACGACATAAGTCTCGCAGTGATAGACCAAACTTGGTTGTGTCACTGTAGTCTGGCTGACCTTGAAAGACAGACTACATGATCTTTTTTATTGTGTGGAGTCTGTCCCATTGTGTGATCTGAATAAGAGCAGCCTTTAAAAAAATGTAATGTCACAGTGCTATTCTCAAATGATAAATTGTAGCGTCAATTATAATTTACTCATAGAGAGAAAAGATAATATAATTTCAAAAGAATATTACAGGGAAATCTTCTGTAACAATCAAAGAAAATACATATATTATGAGTGGCTGCTGGTGGTATTGTTATTATTAAAGCCATTATGCTTATTATTAAGATTGCCAGACACTATTTGTTACGATGCTGCGATTTTTTAATGTGACAGTCTTCTACTAAAAGGGATAAAATTTGCCATATTAGATATCTGCCTCAGTCTAAATGTTAAGTACAGCCTGAGCTACATAATCTGACTATGTCATTGAATAAAGATAACGAAACATGTTTTTTTCCAGTTAGTCTCTTTGGGAAAGTGAAATGCACAGTGAAATGTTCGTGAAGGGTAGTTCTACCATGAGGGGAGATTCACTGGATGAGGAGACTGGAAAGTGATGCAAAGGAAGGGAGCTGCAATAAGTTCCCTTGACTGGATGTAGCACTGGATTCCAGAGAACATTTAACAGGGACAGGGGAAAAGACAGGTCAGAGCACAAGGAAGGAGGCTCCTTGGCCAGCCCTAGGAGAGAATCTGTGGCTGGGAACAGTGTGGTGTGGAGGGCAAGGGAGCAACGGAGAAAGCTGGACAGGAATCTGGGGGCAATGGTCTAAAGGTTAGCTGGGAAAGAGCTGGGCCCACTTAGGGTTGTTTCACAGTATTCCTATTTTTCTGCCATCAGCAGATAAAAAAAAACAAAGACAAAGTTACTTATTCTTCTACAGAGCAGCTCTGTGAAAAGTGCTGAGTACATTGCTACTTGTTGACTGAGATACCAGTCTTCAATTAAATGGAATTCACTTTTTACAGGTTTTTTTTTTTAAGTGGGAGAGAGCAAATTTCAAAGTTTCTTTCCCTTCCTTGACACTCACTTAGATAGTATGTCACATTCACATATTGTGGTTCTTTGTTTTCTTAATTTTTTTATCACTCATGAATACCATGCTCTAATACCACAGCTCTAAAACTGTGCCTCTTGTAATTAAAGAAAATTTATTTCCCTCCTTGCTCCAAAAGAGTCTGACAAACTCCATACAGGAATAGAAGCAGAAATAAAGAAATTTAAAAATTAAGATGATAAGAAGCAGGTTGCGTAATGTGAGAGGCAGAGAGGCTGGAGACAGTGAGGGTCAGACAGGGACACAGAGTGGCTCAGAAGAGCAGAGAAATCACAAAGTTGAAAGGCCAGAGCATCAAAGGAAAAGGCAGGCAAAAGAATGACCACAGTTATGTGTATGAGTCATCAGAAATGGCATCTGACAGTCCATGGCCAGCATGGCCAGAAGGTATATTAGTGTAAAAATGACATCATTGTGCTACTTTCTAAATCTGGTAACAAGAAAACATAAACAACTCCTCATGTCTCATTAAAATCAATGGCATTAAAGAAGGATGAGTTATAGGAAAGGAAGAGATTTACTAAGGTGGTGTGGTGGTCTGGCCCTGGCTGGGTGCCAGGTGCCCACCAAAGCTGCTCCATGACTCCCCTTCTCAGCGGGGTGGGGGAGAGAATATATAATGAAAGGTCTATGGGTTGAGATAAGGGCAGGGAGAGATCGCTCACCATATTAATGTCACAGGCAAAACAGACTGGACTTGGGGAAATCAGCTTAATTTATTACCAGTCAAATCACAGTAGGGGAATAAGAAACAAAAAATTAATCTCAAAATACCCTCCTTCCACCCATCCCTTCTCCTTAACTTCATGCACGATTTGTCTGCCTCCTGTCCCCCAGTGCTGCAGGGGGACAGGGAATGGGGGCTGTGCTCAGTTCATCATAAATCCTCTCTGCTGCTCCATCCTCCTCGGGGGGACAACTCCCACTCTTCTCCTGCTCCAGCGTGGGGTCCCTCCCACAGGAGACAGTCCTGCACAAACTTCTCCAGCACTGGTGTTTCCCAGAGACTGCAGTTCTTCAGGATCTGCTCCAGCATGGGTCCCTTGTGGGGTCACAAGTGCTGGCAAACCTGCTCCAGCACAGGATTCCCATGGGGTCACAGCCTCCTTCATGCATCCACCTGCTCCACTGTGGGGTCCTCCAGGGGCTGCAGGTGGATCTCTGCTCCACTGTGGATCTCCATGGGCTGCAGGGGCACAGCTGCCTCACCACGGACTGCAGGAAAATCTCTGCTCCAGCACCTCCTGCCCCTCCTTGCTCTCTGACCTGGGTGTCTGCAGAGTTGGTTCTTGCACACGTTCTCACTCCTCTCTCAGATGAAATTGCCATTGTGCAGGTCTTTCCACCCTTCTCAAATCTGCTCTCCCAGAAGCTCTACTCCCATTGCTGCTGGGCTCAGCCTTGGCCAGCAGCAGATGATCCATCCTGGAGCCAGCCACCATTGGCTCTGCTGGACATGGGAGAAGCTTCTGGCAGCTTCTCACAGAAGCCACTCTTGTACCTGCCCCCCACCCCCAAAACCCTGCCATGCAAACCCAACACAGCTGTGTCATTGCATAGGCTGAATTAAACAGGTGTTTTATTGTGCTAGTCAACTTTGAGTATCTTATCCCACATGCTCTGTTTCCAAAGCAGAGGGAGTCAAGGACATTCTACAGCCTTTGCAATGGACATTTGAATTGTATTTTCATATTTTCAGGCACAAATGCCAATCAGACAAATATTTGTGGCATTTCAACTGCCTAGATATTTTTAAATTAAATTATTTTCGCAATGAGAATGTAAATTATTTACACTAAATGCTTTGAGTGGTTCCTTTAGAGACATTTTAGCCTATTGTACAAAGTGTACCATTTTGAAAGTGAAATTTTAGCACAATGGCTTTCAGCAGCTGCTCTCAAGCCTCTGTGGTGCTTTGTATGAACTCTGCCTGAAGTACTTCATGCCTCATTTCCTCTAACCTGACATTGCCTACATTTGTTGAATAATTGGTGAAAACATATCATCGTTAAAAATGTTTACCGCTCTATTCTAATGGGAATAGCAATAAAAGGATGAGGGCAAAAATATGTCATATTACACAAAAAGAAGCAAAACTGAACCCTTCAGAGAGGCCTCACAAGAAAATATGAAATTCATGCTGTTGAGAAACTATTTGGCTTCTTTCAGATATTTTTACCACTTCTCTCTTTTTATCTTGTGGTGGATGTTTGCATGAAAACAAGAGGTCAAGTTCTGCTCTCAAATCAGCATAAATTTGAAATTCAACAGTTACAGTAAACAAATAGCAGTGTAAGCAAGAGAAATCCCACACTGGCTTTCTGAGTGTGTTTTATGGCCAGTGACCTAGATGTTGGAACGAATTTTTACCCAAACTACAGTGCACTCAGACCTCTGCAATTATTCTGCTTCAGCCTGATTTTTAAGGGGAAAACTCTTATTTTCATCTTTTCTTTTTTCTTTTTTTTTCTTTTTTTTTTTTTAATTAGCACCTAGAGAATGTCTCATCATTTAATTGGTGAACAGTGAGTGTTGTGCCTGGAAGTGTAGAGAACATACTCTGTCTGACAGTGGACAAGTCAGATAATATACTTGTGCCTTAGTTTCCTGCCCTGGGAATCAAAGCAGACTGGCCTTAACAAACATTTTGAGGGACACTTAGTGATACATGCAAAGTGCTTTGATTGGAAGGGGCTACTGAACTGCAGCAACAGCTGAATAGGTTGAGTCATTTTTTTATCCAAAACATCACAGTAAACAATACAAGCTGGGACAATACACTGTTTCCAGAGTGCGATTTTAAAGAATGTGTTATGAGATGATGATGTTGTTGCTATGGTTACAGATCCATCTAAAGATGTGAATTCATTAACTACTATCATAAAAAATAAGTAAATATTAAACAGCAGTTTAAAAAAACAGGTGTGTAGGAGTCAATGTTTTTATTTTTTGTCATTTTAATGACTCTTAATATTTGTGAAAGTGGCAAGCTGAAAGAGTTGTCCAAAAAAAGGATGTGATGCCTGGTTAGTGCTTGGAAGGCAGATCCCTTTACAGAGATCCACTACTCTTCCCCACTTCTCTCCCTTTTCTCCTGAACTTGTTTAATATGCAATGGAAAATCATGCTATAGAGAGAAAAGAGAATACAATGTCCTTCAATAAGAGTTGTTGTGTTAAACCCAGGATAGTACACAGAAGGTGACAAAAAGCTTGCTCTTTACAGCTTACAGGTGAGGATCAGAAGCTCCCCAAGCCCATAGTCATGGAAACTAGCTATTATCTATTTGACCATTATAGCCCTTAGTCAGTACAGCAAGACCACATGGCATCCTGAGGGGCTTCTGAGTAAGTGAGCTCCCATCCTTGGTTGATGGCTATTCCCAGTGAAGGAATTCCAGGGCCTTTTCAGGCTCCTTTCTGATTGAGTAAACTTGTTTCCTCCAGGAGGAAGCCAAGGGACACTTGGCACAGCAATTTGCTTCAGGGTTCACTCCAGGCAGAAAACATGAAATAGATGGTGCCAAAAGAGGCTCCTTTAGCCTCGGACAGACTTGTGACATGATGCCAGCAGGCTCTGTGCCCACGAAGACAAGCACATACCCCGAGGACAGGCTGCAGGGCAAATAGTGCAAGCTTTTGGCATCCTGCTCTGGAGACACTGCTCCAGGAGGCTGAAGTGCAAATCTCACTTTTTTCTTTTCTTTGTCCTGGATTATCTCACTTTGTTATCACTTTGAAAACAGAAAATATTCTAGTTATGTCTGAGGGCCACAGAGCAAGGAACTGCTTCCTGAGGTAGATGAGTTGGGTAACGTAGATGCAGCCAGACACACTTTGCATTTGTTTTGAACACCATCCTGAATGTATTTCCTTCTATCTGAATACCAAAATTTCAGGAAAAGATGGAGCTATTGATTATCAGCGAACCCTGAAAGTTTAGTTCGAGTTTTCACTTTCTGTAATGGTAAAAGGGACATGTAATTTATAATGCATACGTTCAAATACATGACAGGTGGTTATCTGTCAGAAACTTACATGTTCTCTAAGAGTTTGTACCTAAAGGACTTGAGCTTTGGGAGAGACTCGGCATATGGTAGTTAGAGAAAAGCTGTTTTTAAAATTGTACTGCCACTATATCTAAATATAATCTTAAAGAGAGAGAGAAAAAAATATCAGAATCCAAGACTGTAATTATGCTTACCAACCTACTTCATTTATCAAAGCACATTAGAAAATGAGCAGAGAATTTAACTCAGGGAACCTGTACCAGTTTCAATTACCAGCCCTATAAATTACACAAGCAGTGAAATGCAATGAGATCAAAGACTCTGAACCATTTGATTTTCTTACACATGAGTGAGTGGCTACTGGGCACATTGATTACTCTCCAGTGCTGAATAACTGGGGCAATATTGAACTCTGTACATGTGGCACCACTGACAATGGCAGAGAAATGAACCAGGGGATACTCTGGAGGTTTGTTCAGCAACAGAAGGCTGGTGTATAGATAAGCAAATGTCTTATGAATGTGCTAATGAGTTTGCCTTCTAACCCCATCAGCTGAAAATGCTGGGGCTAATTTATTTTTCTTTGTCTCTTTAGAGCATGTATCATCCCTATAAATTGTTATGCAGTCTCTCAAGTGTATTAAGAACAACTTCTAATTTCTGATCTCTTCAAAGCATCCTCCAAAATTTGGATTATACCAGTATCAGCAGCCCTATGTTCTTTCAGTATATATTTGTTACAGACTAATCAACTTCATGCATTCATCATCTATCTGAACAGAAAGGGTAGGTGATTTGACAATATTTACAAAACTAATTTTGTAGAAGTCTTCTGAGAAATGATAGAAAATGCTATCTTTAGTTATGAGGCTGATCCACACCTATTAGTCTTCCTGTTTTCCAATAGCTTTTACTCAGGTGTTAGTTGTACAATCCTGCTTTTGCTTTTTTAAATCCTTTCCTGAATAACTTTTATGTGTACAGCGGGAAAGGATGCAGGGAGAAGCAAAGGAGAAAAAAAGTCCATGTGAGGGCCTTGTGTCTCCTGCCCCTCTGAAGTGTTCTGTCACATACCTCATGTCCTAAATAATGTTTACCCTGTAAACATTCGCAGCAACAATGGTGATGGTTCTTCCTGGGCAAGGATGGAGATGAGCCCTGTAGGGGCTGTGGGCTCTGCTCCACCCAGCTCTGCTGAGTCGGCTCTTGGGGGTTCAGCTGGTACCGACTCAGCAGACCAAGCCTTCCTCCTCCTCCTCCTCCTCCTCCCAGTAACAAGGACAGCAATTGTGAAATAGCAAGTCCATCTTCAGCTTGTCACAACTGTGCATCATTCCTAATTTATGCTGCACTGTAAACTGACAAGCCAGCCTTGTGTTTTTACCTCAGACTTTAACCTTGTTTCTTTTTATGTATTTTTTTATCTGTAAAGAAGGAGATTTTGCTAGTCACACAGCAGGTCTGTGTGAAGCCCTGTGTGTGGAAAAGCAAGTTCCTTACTAAGGAGAATTTTAAGGCAAAGAGCAGAGGAGAAGAGGCAGTTCAACTTAATTCATGTCAGAGTTTGTATAATCCACTGAATGTGTAAAGCACTATATAATTGTTAGGTGTTATTACCAGTCTTGACTGAGTAATTCATGTTGAATTATCTGTTTGCCAGATGTCAACTCTCTGTTTGTGAACTGTCATTGAAAGAGCATGATTTTTTTTCCCCTGGATTTGTTCAAAACGCCTCTCAGAATAGCTTCTGTCAGTAATTCTTAGCCTGCTGCTTATTCATGAGCAATTCATCGTAAGTGTCTGATAGTTGCAATTTGAGCTGTTTTGACTGCCCGGTTAGGTGTTGGGTATGCTTCCTTTCACATATTTGATTACTGTAACTTTGAACTATGTGGTGTAGATACTCATCCAAGCCAGTATTAAATTTGCTTTCCATGGATACTGGCTAATATCTGTCTTAATATGAAATGCAAGCCTGTTTCAACATTCATATTGTGGCACCGACTACAAGTCAATCAGTTTGAAAATACATTATTTTGAGAATGATAAAAATATTGAGTAAATTATAGCCCCTGTTCCAAATTATTTACTGTGTAGATGAAGGGACTGATCTCTCTAACATTCTTGACTGTAGGAGAATAAATAGGATCCCAGTAAGGTGATCAGAAATTGGAAATGGAAATGAAATGTTTTTACAAGAAAGCCTCCAGACCTATTCATCAAATAGCTACAGATGGTTGTATTTCAGAAAAATGTCTGTGCATGTGAAATATACCCTAGCACTTTATGTTAACTAGATGAACACATTTGGAAATATATTGAATGTTTTCTGAACAAAGGGAAAATTAAGATGTAAATCTGGAATACCAAAGGGATGGGCACTCATCTCTAGAGCATTTGCCTAATCCTGTCTCAATGCTGCTCCATACTGAGAGCACACCCAGTGTGGTATCAACTGCTTCTGTCTGCAAATCAAAAGTAGCTGAAAACTGTGAACGGTCTAATTTTAAAAATCATTTAATTTCTGAAGTCCCTAGAAAGTCAAATGGAATGCCTCTGTAAAGATCATATTTATTATTAAAGAAAGGAGTTTCTTTTAGGAATATAAAATAGTATAAGAGTTTGCTACTTGCTGGTGTCTAAACAGCGAACAGACAAGGGTATTTTGAGAAATCCAAAAGAAATGGATGCACTAGGTTCCCTTCACTCCAGTTAAGCTAAGTTGATATAGTGAAAAAAAAAAAATAAAAATTATAAATTCTCTGTGGATGAGGGATTCTTTTTCAAGGAAAAGAAATGAAGTGAGGGTTAAAATCACTTTGTCAATATACTACAGCATGTTTATGGAACAGAACAATTCCATCAGTCTCAGTGTAGTTTGGGCTGTTTCCACCTAATGTTTTTCAAAATAGTGCACATTCTTCTTTATTTTTTAATGAATCACTCTCTTTTAATCTGAATAATGTCATTTTTCTGCTTCTTGAATTTGAAGTAAAGTAGCATTTTGAAATATCAGTGTGCTTACCTGATATTGGACAAGAAAACCTTCTGCTCATGCTAAAGGTTCCAGGGAAGGCAGAGAGAATATCCTGGTTTAAATAATCCCTGAAATCATCAGGCATCATCCCTACTAAGTATACAAGCACCCTTTCACTGCAGTTCTTTGTACAAAAGAGGCACACAGAAGGCAGAAATCTCTTACTGTGTAGGACCATGAAAAACCCAAACAAACAAACAAACAAAAAAACTCAAACAAACCAAACCAACCCAGACACTAATATCACTGGGAACAGGGGAAAAAAGTTAGTGCTTTAATTTTACTAAGAAAGACTATTTTCAAGAGCAGCCATTTGAATGGAAGAACTGGAAGGACTTTGTGTGATGGCAGACCTTTCAGATTATGGAGGAACTCCACATTTCTGGGTGCAATTTGCTCAGAGGCGATGGAATTTTAAGATTTCTGTAGTATTTGTGCACCTATAAAAAAGATAGACATGTTGATACAAATTCTAACTTGGACTTGATCTTGCACTTTTGGAAATGAGTGGCAAAACACCTATTGGCTTCAGTGGAAATAAAACCAGGAGACCTTGAAAATACATATTGATCCATATTCTACTCTGCTGGATGGCTCATTTTACTCCTCTTGAATAAGAATGTAAAGAAGGCATTTATAAGTATTATGCCATCTGCTTAGAAAAATGAATAGATTTTTCATTTTAAAAATCCATTTGTCTTTAGCATCTGAAGTTTCAGGAAAGCAAAATAATATAAAATACCAAACTAAACAAGTTCATGGCCTTATTCTGGCATGATTTATATCCTGTGCATATTATTTGTCTTTACTGGGGTTGACCAGACATATGTTAGTATAATTACAGGGGGAAGAACCTAATTGTATTGTACAGTGCTGGTTTAAGCTGACAGATAACAGGTTGTTATGTATAAAACATGTGCATACATAGAGTAACAACATGTTAAATATCTCATTACATCTTGATAGATAGATATTGTTGGGAGGATGTAAATTAGAGTACCAATTATTCTGATGCAGTGGTAATGAAGCATTAGTGTCTTTATTCACATGCATTTGTATTTGTGCAGCTAACAATGACTCTCCTGGGGAAGCACATTGAGTGGTTTGATGTTGACCTCAAAGCTATTGCTCCCACTTTTAAAGTTTTGTGGTAAAGATGCATCTGTACGAGAGGGAGGACACTAATGACAATGTAGGAAAAACACAACAGAACAGTACAGGTAGTGCATTTTAGAGTGAAGGATAACTAGGGAAGAGGGGACTTGAGGTAAAGGAAAACAAGTTATGGAACATGACATACAGAACAGTGTTTCAGACAGGAGAAATACTGTAGAGAGCCAGGAAATTCTCATCATATGCAACATCAGTCTCAAACACTGATTCACTGCTCTCCTTAAAAAAGGTTTCCTATACATCTGCATTCCACAGTTATTTCTCAGTCCAATGAACACATGAACAAAGATGATATGTCAGCAAATATATCAAGCTCTTGCTTTCTTCTCTATGTTGTGCTTTCCCAAGCTGCCAATCCAGTCTACCAGCTTTTCAGTTTGAAAGACGTAGCTTCTTTCAGATCTTGGAGGAGCAGATATTGCCAATAGTAGGGAAGGGCTTGTATTATGGCTAAAGCATGTTCAGGTTAGATAGAAGGACCAGACTTGTTCATTCCAAAATTTCCTTTGAAAGTTGGATGGCTGTTTTCAATAAATTTTAAAGGTTGTTTGGTTTTTTTACCTCTTATGCAAATAACTATTAAATCATGCCAAATAATTCCCCTTTGTATTGTAACAGATAGCTCACACAACCTTTTGAAACAGCAGAAAATAATTTATGCCCTCAGAGACATCAGGAGACACAGTCTAACAGGCAGCAAATCCTTGTGAAAGCTGGGAAGTATCCAGAGGAGCACAGTTGTCATCAGCTGGATTGACATCATTAATGACAGAGGCATACAAGAGAGGATGTAGGAAGAAGGATTGATAGGGAGAGAGGAAATTCTTTCAAAAGAGTTAACCAACACACTGGGCAAAGGGCATACGCTGTGCTCTCAGGGTAGAGACCCAGACAAGCTGAGGGAAGGAGCCACTGGAGCCCAGCGACATCCAGCAGGGCTGGAGGCAGCATCCTGCTGGGATGTGCCAACGGGGACAGGGACAGTTCATGGGGAGAGAGGGACCATCCCCCCTGTCCAGCACTTGTTGGAGCACACCTGGAATGCCGTCCATGTGTCCATTGGCAGATCCCCAGTACAAGAAAGTCATGGACACAGTGGCACAGGTTCAGTGGAGGCACTGCCATAATGGGGCAGGGCTGGAGCACCTGCTCTGTGGGAAATGCTGAGAGCTTGGAGAAGAGATGGATTTAGGGGTCCCAACAGCACCTGCTCAGCTCTGCAGGATGAAAGGTATCAAGGAAACTAAGCCAAGTTATTTGCAGTGGTGTGAGAGAAACAACAGGATTAAACCCAAACATGAAAGGATCAGAGTAGCCATGAGGAAAATCTTTTAGCCCACGAGAAGGCAGGTGGCAGAGTAGCCTGCCCAGGAAGGCTGTGCGCTCTCCACCCTTAGGGGTGGTCAAAATGCAACTGGACTCAAAACCCAACTCTGAGCATCCTGGTCTGACCCTGCTTTCAGCAAGAGGTTGGAAATTTGACCTTCTGTGGTCCCTTCCAGCACTGACCTTATTTCAGCCTTCTAGTACCTAAAGGAGGGGCTTTTTACAAGGGCAAAGAAGAATGGGTTTAAACTGAGAGAAGGTAGATTTAGATTGGATCTTAGGAAGAAATTCTTTACTGTGGAAGTGGTGAGGTACTGGAACAGGTTTCCAGAGAAGTTGTGGCTGTCCCATCCTTGGAATTGTTCAAGTCCCAGACAGATGGTGCTTTGAGCAACCCAGTGTAGTGAAAGGTGATGATCTTTAAGGTCCCTTCCAATCCAAACCAATTCTATGAATTATGCTTGGATCCTTTGACTTATGTATCTCCCACTTGAATAATATTTGAGAAATCCTTATTTTTAAGACTTTGTAAACATAATTTGCCCTGAATCTGGGGAAAAAATTACAGAGACAATGCAATTCTTCTGACTGAACTTACACTGCCTACTTAACTTTTGGGTGGAATATAATTGCCAACATTGTCTCCTCATGCTGGGTACATTTTGGGGGACATCATACACCATAGATTGTTCAGAACAGGATTTTGGAGGTGACCATTCTGTTTTGGACAAAGGAAAGCTTGGGCATATCAATGCAAATTGGCCACATTCCCTGATATGGCAGTGGACTCTGGCCTATTATGAACTGGAACAATCTTAGCCTGCTAAAACCTCACAATGGGATTCCTAAAGGATCTTCTATAGGAAAATTCACTTCTCTAACTTATATAGCTACAGAATTCTATCTAAATTATTCTCAGCTGCACAATTTCAGGGACCTACAAATGTCTTGCTGCAGTAGCCATGATCTCTAAACAAGAGAAGAGATTAGTGGGGATGTGAGGTGTCTTCTGAATCCAATGGGTTTCGGCAGGAACTGATTTCCATTCCAGACAGACTTTGTGTATCCCCTCTGAATTCAGTCCCCTTGCACCTTGCCCCCTGCTTATAGAACAGCTCACTACTCTGACATAATTCTCTCCAGGAAACAAAACCTTTCCAAGTCCAGCACTGTTGCATGCAGAGGACCTTTCTGAAGGATGAAGTCAGACTCACTGTTGTGGAACTCACAGTCACACAGAACAAGGAGAGGCAGGAGATAATTGTCTGATACATGATGAATTCTGACACTGATAAGGAAGCCAACACCTTGAAAGTCTCTGTAGGATATACTGACAATTTCAACAAAACTAAGGAAATAACAGGAATTTCAAGGAAAAGTAGGACATTCAGTTTCCTGCCTTGCTTTTTCAATTCTTTTGAAAATCAGACCTGGAGAGTATATGAATCCAGTTATTAAAGAGATGAAGAGTGGGAAAGGAGATATACATCCTGGATGGATCTCTTTTTTCTTTAAATAATGTTTCAAATCCCAAAATATTCAATGTTGACAATATTTCCAGCAATAGGCAAGAATTTCACCACAAAATAAAAATGATAAAATTTGAAACCAATTGGTGTCCCAGAGTTCTTGTATGACATCCAGAGAAGGAGGGTTATAATAAACAGTTACATACAATGGAGTATAATATTCCAGATACATTGCACATTTGCTCCCTTAAACTTGTGGGGGTTTTATATTCTGTAACATCATTTTATCTATAATTATCAAGTGGGAGACTTCAAGGAGATGAGTCTATTACAGTGGATTTGGCTGCTCTTTCTTGGTTATTAAAGGAAAGAAAATAAGGGAAGTCATAGGCAGATCATTAAATGCAATAACAAAGCAATGGAAAAGATAAAGGGAAGACATCTGTTTCATGCAGGATTTATATTTAGTGCTGAACAGTAGGGATTTTTCCCCTGTAGTTCTGCAGATCAGGTCACTGGAGAAGGAAAAGATTATATGAACATTTGCAGTAGGATACAGTATTATTTAGTTTTGAAACTGATGAATTGTGAAACCTCGATGAAAATGAAGAGTGCTACAAATCACTGCTGTTGAACCCTTTCAGATCATAGTGAGAAGCTGGCAATTGAAAAGAAACTACCCACTCTCTAGAAATGTATTGATACAGTTTGGCTGAAAGCTCTTTTTGTGATTGTTCCATCTCTTCCATAAATAGCCATTATGAGAATGGCTTGAACCAAAACTGTTGATCCTGACAACCTTGAACTTTGTGAAAGTCTGTGTTTGAAATCAAAACTTCTTTGCTGTTTGGGATCATTTAAAAATAAATATATAAAGATATTTTTATGTGTTGATGTTTTAATTAATTAAATTAAGCCTTAAATTAATTAAAAGCAAGCATGA
>JAWWEE010000040.1:70712955-70731290 GCA_035221455.1 Xenops minutus
TGTGGAGTAAACCAGAATACTCAGTATTATGTGTTTTGTTTCACAGCTCTGGAGTAGTGTCATCTCAGGAACAAACCAGGAAAAAAATTCTTAAATATTTAATCCATAATCAGTCAATCCAGGTGATTCCCATGCTTAGTCTTGTGTCATTTGCCAGGGACAGGCTTCTTGAAGGAGGTGTATCCACTGGGATGTGTGCTCTGGTCAGTGTGTACAGAGATGGGGTGGTGTTCTCTCTCTGGGACATGGGCTGGTCCCTCTGCAGACATCACTATTGCTGCTGCTGTGGCCTTGGCCAAGCTGCCACATGAGCCTGTCAGCCAAGAGAACAGGCCACCCTTCCCCAGGGCAGAGAGGCTGTATGAACACAACAGTGAGGTATCATGGCTATCACTGTTTGTGCTCAAAACTAGATGACAACTCAACCAGCCAAACCAAGATGCAAGCAAGAAGCAATACTTTTAGCCATATGATCAGTATATTGAAGCTAATATATTTAAGAATAAGTTTCTAGAACACCATCACTCTTCACTCATTATGTACATTAGAAGTTGGCATATGTTCTAATTTTATTTTGATTAATGACTTCATGTGTATTTGGTAAAACTGTCTTTCATCTTCTCACTGACTACCTAGATTTTACAAGGAGCTTCTGGATCTACTACATTTACTAACATCCCCTTCATTAATGCAAACATCCATATTTTTGCAGTCATATTGGTGAATTAAATGCTAATAAGATTGATATTGGCAAAGATGCCAAAAAGAAAATGTATGTGGAGCTCAGAAGAGATCACATCTGTTTAAAATAACACATTTTTAATGGGATATTTGGACAAGTTGGAAACTGTGATTAATCTATTTACATTTCAGAAGTTTTCCATTTTATAAGAAATTTTGAAATACCCTTTAGTAGCCATGCTATATCAAACAAAACACCACAAAAAAAAAAAAAGTGTGATATTTCAAAGACTTTGATTTTCTTTCTGTAACTAAATTGCCTACAATTAATTTTCATAAGCAGAAAAATACTCAGATTTCTATAAGAACGAGCCTTCACGTGGTCTGAGATGCTGCAGATTTTCAAGGTTTACAAAAACAACTGGAAAGCAAATTACCTTCCAATGCTTTACAGTAATTTTCATTGCAACTTCAAGGTTTTCATCAAGTAGCAGAGGCAATTTCTAAAGTGGGCTACTACAGAGATATCCCCTGGACAGAAAACGCAACAACTGCTTATTGTTAGAAATATTGCTACTGAAAAGGAAAGGGAACCTGTTGTTGGAAGCCAATAGTTGCAAACAATTCATACTGGCCCATAAAAGCAAAGCAGGCAGTGACCTTAAGAAAGTAGTGACAAAAAGAAAGGTTCATGGCACAGTGGGGTTTGCCTCAGAGAGGTCCAGTGCTCCCCATCTGAAAGGGGCAAGACATTAGGAATGTTTCCAAAAATTGCTAAATGATTAGGCCAACATCCAAGCATGAATCTGGATACTGCTTACTTTAATAAATAAGAGTCACAGTGGTGGAGACTGAGAATATTCTGGTGCTCTAAAGTGTATATTTACATCTTCTCTGAACATCTGGTAGCAGCTGGTCAGGGAGCAGCAGCCCTGCTGAGAGCTGCTCAGGCTCTCCTTACCATCCCAGCTACCTGTCAGATGCATTTTGCAGGTTGAGTTCATACAGGACTCGGATTTAGAGGGTGAGAGGTTAATAGATGCACATGAGAATGGGGTTTTTAACTGAGATAAATATAGTGGTGGTTTCCAAATATTGTGACTTTCTTGTACAGTCATTACAGACCCCCTGATTTATACAAGGTTCCTGACAGATGAAACAGCAACAGCATTGTTAGTTCAGGGCTTGCCGTGCTATGTGAACTGCATCACAGAATCACTTGTTACAGATGTGAAGGAGCTGGTGTTATGTTAACTAGTATAATGGAGCAATCTAATACTAATTAAAAGTGTTTGTTGTTGTTTTAAAGCATCAAATTTTAATTAGAGTGCATAGAGATCTCTCTTGACTACTGAGAAATTAAATAATTATAGAATCATATTTTTAATTCTGGATAGCAGCTCCCATCTCACTGCATTTTCAATATCTTCAGCAAACTTTGAAACATGCTATAGAATAAAACAAACAAAAAAACCCCAACAATGAAATTTAAAGACAATAGTCTTTATGCTAAGTGAATTTCTCTCTTGTGTTCTTTGCATTTTAAGCTTGCATTTGTAATCCACCCTGTTCAATTATTTCTGAGTTCTTAATGGGGCTATCTAACTCCTGTGATGGATTGAATCACCCAGGAAATCATCCATTGTTTAACAATTAACCAAGCTCATGTCTACTTCTAGCAATAAACATTTAAGACCTTTGAACTGATATTTGCCTCTGAGCTTTTCAAAATGTACATCTGTATAACAAATAAGTTAGCTACCAGAAAATTCACATTTCTTGTAGATATCTAGAAAAAAAGTAAATAAATCACTTTATTTCACAGGTGTTTAAAACAAAAACAAAACAAAAAAAAAGGCAAGCTATTGCTTAGTCTGGAGGACTTGTCACTCTAATTCTACTCTAAAAATGAAAAAATGTTTTATTCAAAATGGAGGATTCATCAACAAACACGTGGAAATTTACTGAAAGCTTCCAACTGTGGCAACTTGGCAAGGCAACACATTTTGGCATTTTATTCTCTCTGTACATATGTTTCTCTCACTTAAATGTCATTGAGAATTAGGATGCACATTCATCAAGGGAGTCTACCACTTTAGGGGCAGATTTGTTGTCCTTTATCTAACAAGTGGTCTCACTGAAGTTAGTGAGTGTAATCCTGATTCTGAAATAGTTCAGAGGAGTCAGTAAGCACACATTTTCAATGAGAACTGTGGGCTTGGATCACACTGTTTCCCGAGGAAAGAAAGGGTTGAAGAGTAGCAATCTGATATTACAGCTCCATCTTGATTTCTTGAGCTTATTTAGCTAAATTCCTTGGGAGTTTCACTTGGACAGTCCTATATTTCTTTGCTGTTCCCTTAGCCCTAATAGTTTATGCCATTACCTCTGAGAAGCCAGTGGTTCTCAAATAAGCTTGGGCTTATTTCCAATTATGAGAGTGAAAAAATGAGAGCCACAGGCTTCCTTTTTTATATTTTTTTTCTTTCTTGGAAAATTTACACCATTTTAATGAACCTCCAAACTAGAAACCTTGCAATCTGCAACTGATGTGAATGTATTCTGCCACTAAAAACCAAAATTAGTTTGTCTTTAGCATGATAATGAAAACACTAAAATAATCATAGACGGTATCGCCTCAAAAATAATTTTACCAACTTTTTTTCATGTCCAGGGATACTTCAGCTCCCCATATTTGAGTAAGTGAATTGTTTTAAGCCTGACAGTATAAAACAGGCTCTCAACTTGATGCCTGCTCGGTTAGCACACACTACCCAGCAGCATACAGGCTGCCAGCAGCCACTAAAGGCCAACCTACTGCTTTGTTCTGCACCAGCAGCCCAGTCCTGTAAGCCACATGAAATAGTGATACAGTGTGAGAGACTCACATTTAGGAACTGCTTCAATAAAAAATAGGGTCTTTTCTGGCTTTCACTCAAACAGTGATGAACAAAAATCTGTCTGCATATGACTCATATAGACATTGGGCTTTATTCTTCATTGCTGACAATGAATGTAAATGTAGCACACTGCTTAAAACTCTCCTAGGAAAACTTAATAATGCAGCCAAAGTGCATCACTTTAGATTTGTCAGTCTCCTTTGCAACTTTATAACAAAATGTTCTTATAAATCAGTCCTAGTTCTTTTTTAATGTGGCAGATAACACAATAGTATAAAACTCAGTTAACAAGAAATTTTACAGGGACCCTTTTTAATGCAATGAAATATTCCATTTTTTTTCAGTATGAACTATCCATTCATTTTAATACAGGAAGTTCATAAATGCTTTATTTTTTTTCCCCTCTCTGTTACAAACAGGTAAATGGAAATGATAAGTCACTCTGCCATTTGGATTATCAAGAAACAAGAAATTAACAATTACTAATAGCATGAACCTGTGTCAGGGAAGGTTTAGGTTGGATATTAGGAAAAGATTCTTCACCCAGAAGGTGCCTGGGCACTGGAACAGGCTCCCTAGGTAATGATCACAGCACCAAGCCTGACAGAGTTCAACAAGAGTCTGGACAATGGTCTCAGGCACATGGTGGGAATTTGGGGTTGGTTCAGGAGTTGCAGGGTCAGAAGTTGGACTTTGGTGATCCCTGTGGGTCCCTTCCAACTCAGAATATTCTATGCTTCTATCTTTCTATTATATAATATGATATCATATTACTTCCTCTAGCCAGTGGACTTGTATGGATTATTTACAATTTTACCTGTGGATACTTTATCCATGGCCTAGGAAAAGTTTTTTCAGTGATACAATGGTGTGATGCTCCCTGGTGGGGTCATCTCTATTCAGGGGAAACAACTCACATCTAAACTAGTTATATGAGACTGCTATACAGGCTTATCCTTATTCACACAGCAAACAGTAAGTTTCATTGCTTCCATATTTTGGATTCCTAACTTTACAAAAAAAAGCTGGCCTAATTGCATTTTTTTATTTATGGTCCTTCAAGCATAGGTGGACATGTGAAATAAAGATGTTAAGAATCTAGTAGATTTTGTTATTAAAATGTCCATACTGTATTAAGGGTATCCTGAATACTGTGATCACAATTCTGTTCTTTAACCCCAGAGGGAAGAGGTCCTGCAAGAATCAAGGCAAAGGACTCCACACAGTAAGACAATACCCACGGGAGCACAGCATTTCACAAAAATGTGTGCAAACATATTCCCACAGGGTGATAAATTGGTGCATGTTGACTTCCAGAATGATAATGTTGATGAAAATTTTCCTGAATTGACAGAAACCACTCTGACTTTAAGCTCCTTCTCCTTCAGATGATACTGTAAGGTAGTATGTGACCTTTTAGGATATTTATGATGTGAACTGAACTGCCTTTAAAATTATAATCCTTCAACTGTCAGCATATCCTTGCAAAGTTCAATAGATTCATAAATAATGGGAGTTAATATTCCAATACTATACATATGTAAATGATAAAGGCTGACATATATATGGGTTGGAAATAAAAATACAATATATTTTTCCATTAGTATTGCTTCAGGTTCAGATGCAAAAATATTCCAAGAGCCATATTCAGGATAAAATTTGTACTCTTGATGTTAGTAGCTTATCTTGTTCTTTCAAGAGTTCATTCTTATATTTTCCAGTGTGCTGATTTAGTCCTCTTGGCACTTACCCAAATTCAAACGTAAAATAAAGCCTTGATGCTTCAGTAACATTTCCAGCCTCCTCTTTATCTCCATTGTATTGCAAATATTTATCCTTTGCTCTCATGCAGCCTCCTACTCAGAACAGTCTGCCAATCTTTTTAAAAGCTTAGGTCAGGAGATTCTTCTCAGCACAGCAAAGCTTTCTTGGAAACATAAGAAAGGTCATACAACAATAAGAGTAGCATCAACATTTTGGCAACCGGCCTTCATACCTAAATGGTTATGACTTCTATGGGAGTAATCATTGGTTCAGTAATAAATGCTTATGGGGAGGGCTGTAATTTCACTTTCCAAAACCACTGGTGATTTTTCTAGGGAGCTTTGCCTTGTGTAGGATGCAAAAGGTATTCTTTGCATGTGTTAGTGAGCATGTATTAACATGCTAGTTTTATCCTTTCTTTACAGAGTTGGGAATTGAGGTCCAGTAAGATTAAGAATCCCCATCAAATAAAGGACTTGGTTATCCAGAAGTAGAGACCTGTAACTCCTAAGCACCTGCCCCTTCCTAAACTGTGTTAGGCATACTAGTTGCCAGTATGCTGCATAGAGAATATGAGGTATGTTGTAATAACATTTAGAACTCCTACTATGCAAAAAATCAGCAGCATGTTGAAAACCAACACATTTAACAAGCCACAAGCTAGTCCCAAGCAGCAGGAAAACAGTACATCAATCTTGCCCCTTGGAGGTGCTGGGAAGTAGATTTGCTTTCCTTTCACGAACTACCTTTTTTAATTTTCCTTTTTTATTTCTTCTTTCTGAAGCATTGACTGTAGAGAATGGGGCAGTTTTGGTCCACTTTTGTGGACTAATCTGCAGTCTTCCCATAGTTCATGAAGCAATAGAGAGGAGAGGGAGGCAGGTACCTCTGCCAGCAGCTTCCCCCTGTGGTAGGACAGGAGACCAAGGCAGACAGAAAACACTGCTATCAGAGGAGTCTGCTACAGCTGCTGCAGCACAGAACATGAACCAAAGCTGCAGGAAGGTGCTTGCTACACCTGAGGAAAGGCCATACATGAGTGTTGACCAGTCAGAAGTGGACAAGCTGTACTCTCTCATGCCTTGCCTTGCCTCAGCACTCACTCCTCCACCTCTTCACTCAGGAGGGAGCAGCACTGGGATTTATCCACCCCTGATGCAGGTACTCAGAAGTAGGCAGAGGTTTGATTTGGAAACACCTATACAGCAAGGCAGCTCCAGACTTCTCTTGTCACAACACAGTCCTTCTGCACTGCCAAAAATGCTGCTCTACTGCCAAAAATTGTAAGCCAGCAAGTCACACTGGCAACATGACTTGCCTCTAAACTCAAATACGTTGTGAGAACTGTTCAGCCATTTACAATCGTCCCAGTATCTTCTGTTGTTTTAAAAAGAATTTGGAAACTCAAGCAAAAGTAAGAAAGGTCCAAAGGAAAATAAATTACTTAACTGGATGTAGGTTAGAATAAGTGGAGGAAATTATTTAGGTTTCATGGCCTGTTGATCAGACAGGAACAGCTTTCAGACCCTTTCACCAGTGGTTATAGACAGCTTTGGTTTGGGGATAGACTGGTAAACTTTTAGGGTGTTCAAAATCTTGAGGAATCCTCTTTCAAAGACTATCTGTACATGTGGGCGTTTTAGCTTTTCATCTTAAAACACCATTTTCTTGTCAGCTCAGAGTTGTCTGAGCATCACCCAAAAGAAGGCTTATAGGCAATGACTTCATTGCTCAGTTACATTCTCAGGCACTGCCTATACCAGACATTTGAAAAAAACAGCTATTTCCTATGCTTGACTCAACCAAGTGCAATTTAAAATCTTCTTTAGGCTTTAAATATTCAATTTTATCCACAGTAAAAATCTCTTCTTCTTTTGACCATTCACACTGCTCAGACAGGGTCAAGATTTCCTGCTTGAAGATTTTCCAGAACTGGCATACCTTCTTACCCTCCAAGTTCAACTAGTGCCTGTTTACTGGGTGTTAAACAAATTTTCTGCTGCCTGAATTTAATCACCAACATGGAACCTGCCCCATGAGGGCAACTATTTAAAAATCAAATTTTTGGCTTTTGTAATAAAACCCAAGACTGGCAAAAAAAACCCAAAAAAACTAAAGAACCAAACCTGGATACACCTGGGTATTTACCTTCCAAAGTGAATAATAAACCTGGTTAGCCCTGCAATATTTTACAATACAACAATAAAACTATCAGGTTTGTGCTTTTCTGTAGGGGATATCAATCTCATAGCTCACATTTGAGAAGAGTTACTATTCAAAGAGGTATATAAGAAAAACTCCCTGTAACAATAACTAGATGTCCATAAGGAACATAAGCAAAAACTGTGAGGAATACAAAATAATGAGCCTTTATTCCAAGTAGAACATTATGCTTCCTTTTCTTTTTATTAAACTTTTCACTTCTTCATTTACATACTTGTCACTTCTTCAAGTTTGCTAAGGGCATCAAAACAGAAAACTCCTTTGGTGTAACTGAAAAAAAAGAGCCATGGGCCTTCCATTAATGCCCAATTATTAGGTGTATTTCTTATTAACACTTTTTCTAAGAACTGTACCAAAACAGGCCTTTCTGTTTTCTCTCTTTGCTGTCTTTTAGCAGTTCAAGCAGGAGCATATCTTTTCACTCCAATTTTTTGGGTGTTTCTGACACATTTCATGCTCACTCCCTCTGAAAATACAACCTTATGGATACATCTGCTTTGCTGAGTTTATTGTACCAGAAATGCTGGCAAAGCCAAAATTGGTACCTGGCCACAGGAGATGAGATATTAAGCACTCCCAGGGCCAGCTCTGGAGAGGATTTCCTACAATTATTAGGGAAAACCTTGACATACAGAGGACTCCTCAGCAATATCCAAAACATAAAGCAGTTGCATGTGGTGTGAAAGGATTTGGGACCTCGAGCTGTCCCATCCACCCTCTGAACTCTGGTTTTCTTTGTAAAGGAGCCCTAATGGCACCTGCCACAAAGACAGCTAAGATTCCTGAGTCCTGGGAAGACAAATTTCAGGAAATGCCTCCCACAAACACTCTGACTGAACAGTGTCACAAGTTCAAACCATTCCACAATTTAGCCTGTAAGTGCACGCCACATTTTTTCTATACACTTTGCATAACACTGACAGCCTCCATTGAGTCTTGTGAGAGTTAATGATTGCAACAGTCTTCGGAGCTTTACAAAAATTAAAAGGTTTTTAGGGGGGAAGGAAAAAAAAAAGAGTGAACTTTCTTTTCTCTTTGCAGAAGGGAAAACTTCAAATCTTCACTCACTTCTTGAAGGGTGTCTGGATGGATGCATCTCTTGAAGCAGATGTACTGGAACTAATGCAGAATGACTGACTGACATTCAACCCATGACTCTTCAGCGTTAGTTAGCCTAGATTGCCTAAACCCTTGGTTTCACCTAGCTCTGGGCATAATTCCATTAATTCTGTAAACTCTTGTTTTGCTTTTAACAACTTTCAGTGATTTTTTTTATTTGTTCTTCCAGTGTGGCCATAGAATGTTATATTTGCAAGTTCATTGTATGACAAAAACTCAACATCACCTTGCATTTAATTCCTTTGGCTTCTTCATGCTTTTTTCTTTTCAGCTTCAGTGTTTTATTAGAAACATAGATGTTTTTATTTGATTCATCAATCTCTTTGCAACTAAAACTGAGGAAGAGATATGGTGAAAAGATCTTTAGTCTGAACAACTTAAAATGTGTGAGCTTTTATGGGTTAAATCGGTATCTTACATATATTGTCCTCATCTTTCAAATCCAAAGAGCATAAGCACTTTGTTAGTTTCTTAGGTTTTGGTGAAAGTATCTTTAGGTATACATGAAGGACAAAGAATAACCAGGTATACAAAAATAAATAAAAGTATTAACTGTACATGGAAAGGGTTTTTTTTTCAATTTCTTGAACAATTCTTTTCCAAAGCCTATTTTTGTTGACAGCTAAAGCAAGGCACAGTGATTTCTATCACTTGCTGCTATGCTTTAGTACGAGAAGGAGAGCCCATTTCTTTTGTTCTTCATTACATTCATTCTGCATCATTCTCAGATGCAGCTGAACTGTCATAAAACTCTGATGCAAACAGCAGAATTGTTGTCTTGAGTTGCACACAAAGCCTGCCCTGCATGGCCCTTATCACTCCTCAGTAACTGCCTTGTGTTATATATTCTTCTATGAACTCAGCTGAGGGGAGAAGTTTAATATGGTCTCTGTGCAAAATGCTTCAGCTCCAGAAGACACATCCATTCACAGATAGCAATTATAGTGGCTTAGGTGCACACCTTTTCATCTTTGCTATTTGTATTCCTACATGGCATATCAAAACCTCCTTTGCAAAGTGAAAAGTCAGGTTCAAAAGTTGCTTTGATGTGAAGACAAAAGGCCTGATTCTTCTTTTGGACTAGTTTAAAGTGAGTCTGTTGAAGACAAAAAAATAAGCTCAGTCTTAATTTCTTAGCATTTTTCGCTTTACTTATTGTCTCAATTTAAAATATGTTCTCAAGCAAACAGTAAAAACAATCAGAGAAACAACTGCCACGGTACTTCCCTCCAGAAATTACTTCCATCTAGAAATAACTTTCTTAGTTTGCATTAATTTGCTTCAGTTATTTAGTCTTAAACCCACGTATTTAAATATAATTATCTCCTGAAACCCTCACAGTACAATCAACATTAGTCACCAAGTGCTGTCTTTTTCTTTCTTTTTTTCCCAATGAGTAAGTTATAGAGATTGTTATTTTAAGTGAAGGCAAAGATGACTAAATTAATTTTAATCATTTCATGTTATGGAGAAATTCTTCATTCTGCACAAGCTCATGTGAAAAAAAATAAACTGTTTAGTTTCTCTGCAAATTGACAGATCATCTGCTAATGTCTAGAAAACCAGAATTAGAGGTAGGGTCTGTTCCTCACACACTGTGATCACACAGGACCGGCATGTTAAATGGGCAAAGTGGGGTCACAGCAGTGCTGTGGCTTTGATGTGCTTATTGCTCCCCAGTACTTAGTGAGCCCTGAAAGGAGCACTGACTGCACCATGGCCACCCAGCCACCTCTTCACAGCCACAGTTCCCTGCTCAGGAGCCTTCAGTGACTTTCAAAGGAGCACAAGGGCTGACCTAACACCTTTCCTTGAAAAGGGAAGATTTTTCTGTGCTCTACGCTACCCTTACACTGCATTTCCCTGCTCAACACACTTGCCTTAAAGACCTGATCTGAGAAGGAGCTCTCTCATCTAGAAGAAAATGTGGTTTTGTAATTAGAGGGAAATGAAATGATAGGAAGGAAAGAAAATCAGGCAGAAACTCTAAAAAATATACATAATTAAAAGAAGGTGTTAGAATCACATAAGCAAAGTAAATTGTTGGGCACCATCTGTGGGCACTGACTTGTTAATCATTTGTAAATGAAAGGAGATAATTCTGCCCAAAGAGGGGAGAATACAAGACTGGGGGTGAAGAGCTGTGTGGGAGTTGTTGGTGGGAGTTGTTGGTTGGTGTGTAACCAATTCTTTTGGACCTTCTATAGCACATTTAATTCAGAAAGACACAGACTGTTCTCTGTCTTTCTCTGTCATACTCCCACAGAGTTTACATGGAAGTCCCATAAAGCTGAGAACCTGCTCTATAAAATTAAGGGATTTTCCAACTCTACTCCTTTAAGCAAAACCAAAAGAACAACAACGTTTACTTACTAGAAAAACAAACTACAAGCATAAGCAAAAGCAAAGAAGCTACCACAAAGCTTGAACAATGCCTTTCTTCTGTGAAAGAGCAAAAGAGAGAACTGACTAAGTTCTCCTTTCCAAAAAGGAAAAGAACACACTTTTTTTTGGTTGGTTGGTTGGTTGGTCTTTTGGGTTTTTGGGGTTTTTTGTGAAATCAACAACAAACCAGGAGACGCTGTGAAGCAAATCCAGAGAGACTCTCTGGTTGCAGTAATTCAGTGCCATCCTCTCTATAAAACTAAGAGATGGAACTGTTAGACCTGCTGTGTAACATATCTTCAAACAAAGGGATGTTTTGGAGTAGCTGAAAATGTTAATTGCTTTTTAGTTTAATCAAAAGAAAAAATAAAGAACAAGATTTCTACCTGAAGTCACAGAGTGTATTTCCCAATCTGTTAAGAAACAAAAGCAACTCTGAACTTAAAATCGCTGTTTTCTGCATTCCCACACACTCTTACAATCAAAGAAAATACAATATCAATGGAAAAAGAATCATGACAGCTACAAGCAGCTCAAATTTAAACCTCAGTATGCCACTGGCAGCGCCTAGGTTGTACAGTAGGCTTATCTAGTTCAGCATTTCTAATTTTGAAATTGAGATCTAGCATTTTAACACCCACTTGTATCAGAATGTTTGAGCCAGATATTTAAAAGAGACACTGCAAACAATGTTTGAAAATGGGGAGACAGATCATTAGCAGACCACAGCCTAATCTAATGCGTTTCCTCTCTCAGTGTCATTATCAACATGAGCCTCCAAAATGTCTCCACGTAGTAAAAATTCCTGTGTGACTGCTATGTGGAAAGAACATTGTGGCTGTGAAATGTGAGTAAACATTTTCGTGGAGAACAGTGATGTTTCATCCTGAGTCTGGCACGTGTTAAGCAGCAACCTGTCTTAGGGAATAACCATTATAAAGGATCACTGTGTAATTAAGGCTAAATTGAGATCAAATGACTGGTACCTTTTTACTTTTTCTTTTTGCTGAGCTATACAAGAGCTTATAAATATTCAGTCTTGATAAAATACCTCAATTAAAGAATCACTAAGAGCGTGCTACCTCTTTGATAACAAAAAAGTCTTGTTATGACATGCCTGAATGTTTTATTTCACTGACAATTTAGAAAATCTATTGCAAAATCCAGAAAGAACAGGAGCAAATGGTAAGAATACTTAAAACAATATTAATTGAATTTTCTATGTGTCTTAGAAAACCACTTATTGTTGCTGCCAAGCTGGGCAGGAGAGTGCATGGTTCCAGTGGCTAAGTAGTAAAATGTGTTTTTCTTTCACACAAGAGAAGATTTGATTATTTTAAAGTTCTGTATTTCTCAGAAGAGAAGTACCTGAATTACAGTCCAGTGGAGCTCTAGGACTGTAACACTGCAGTGTTCACAAACAAGTTCAGCCTTCATTGACTACCAGTAGGGTTACATCACTAAGCAGCCAAGGTTGCCAAGACTGGTTAGGCTCGTTGTGTTGGCACAGCCTGTTGCTTTCTGCTACAGGAAACTCACTGTTCCAGGTGGCCAAACCCATGAGTTGGCTTCCAGTGCCATCAGCCTGAAGTGGCACCTGTTTTCTGGTCACAAAATGTGACAGTACCTTTAACTTGAAAAAGAGTTTTGGACTGCTTTGTAGTATAGGGAGCTTTCCCCACATCTGGATAGGTGTTTAAAAAGATGTAAGAATCCTCCAGTACCTCATGTCAGTACACCATTTAATGTTATTACCTCCATCTTGCATTTGAGGCTTTGAGGGGAAGAGAAAGACTTGGTTGTGATTCACAAGCTGGAATATTTACTGTGATGAAATATGTTTTTAAAAATGAATCACCAGAATTCTGCCTATCCCTGATATTAATGTTACATTAGATGAAGTGCCATGGTACTCCCATAATTTGACCACTGTGTATGACTTGATTAGACAGGGCCCTGTATTGAAACATCTATAATCTTGTGTTGCATCAAATAACTTGCCTCTGCAAAACTACAGTACAGGGAGATTTCAGTATGATTAGTGAATCAGATTTTTTGCTTCTGGACTCTAACTAGAGCAGGTGGTTCCAAAACTTCCTCTAAACTCTATTAAACATGCTCACCAAGTCACTTTTTATTTGCTCTCTGTAATCCTAAGGTATCTGTCATACAGCCAGGCCTCAAGTTTTTAGCTTTGTAAACAGCAGACACAAAAAAATTACAAGGAACATGAGGTGGCCAACTGCTTGGTTCTAGAGAGTGAGTGGGATGCAGAAGAGAAAAAATGTATTTAAACTTAATTAAAAGCCATTTACATTTCTAAGTCAAGAATTTGACAGTCAATTCATCTGTCATTCACCTGCAAATCTTGGGGATTTTTTTTTCTTCTGAACCAGTAGATAGCATTTTACTTTCAGAATAGTACAGGCTGAAAAATAGAGACATTAAAGGCTAACCTGACAGAAACGAGTCAGTAGTTACACAATTACATTTGGCCACCAGTGGCAATGTGACAGAACTGAAAAAAAGACTTGGAGAAGCAGAGCACAGTCTTTCAAAACATCTGAAAATGTTAAAGGCTCTAAATTATACAGGACTTTGCACTCCTAAAGCTCATACTAGGCTTCTGTCTGTCACAAGGATTCTTCATGTCACATGTTTTCTTTGTAAAAAAAATTTCAGCACAGCCACAGCCTCAGCCTTTGCAGTGATCCTGTGTCAGCAGTGCCTGGGCTTCTTACCCTCAACACACCAACAATCCAGATAAAAGGCCCTACCCAGGTGCAGACAGGAGGCAGTCATGGCTTCAGCAAGCTCAAAAGAAAGGAACTGAAGTTTTTTCAACTTTCACTCCCTCAGACTCATTAGCAATAACTGGCACCTGCCCAAATGATTATGTGAGAGGGGAAATCACTGTTCAGTACCCAGAGGGCTGGCAAGCCTTCTCCAGGGAACTGTCAGGAACAGCCACATTTACACCTGAAATTCAAGCTCCAAAGATAATCCAGTACAGCATTGAGATTGCACAGTCTCTGGGCTAGCAGAGATCCTAAACCTCCAAATTTTAAAGTCTGTAGAGCCCCTTAGGTGTTCCAGCTAGCAGACAGAGGGCAATTAGAAAGATACTCGATTATCAAGCAAACCTAGGACTGCACCTATGTTTGCTCTGCTTGTTTACCTGCTTTTAGTAGTCTGCCTGATAACCTGGCATCAAATCTTGCTCAATACATGCAAATGTGTGTGTTTGCATGGTTGTGAGGGAGGAGTTATTGTAACCTACTGCCTTTGCCTGGCATTTTGAGTGCAAAGTGCAGTGAGGTGAAATAGGCAAACCCAGGTTACTCCACCTCCGTGAAGGAGGCAAATCCAAATAAAGCCACATATGCAGAGACTTTTGATCTGTGTTTGTAGGAATACCACAGACATAAGGTGGTAGTATCTGCCAAGATGCTTAGGGCCAGCTTGAGGGCTGGCACACACAAATGTTGGGTGCTAGGGATATGTCCTCTCTGGCAAACATAAGCTGGAGCAACAAGCAGAGGAGTTGTTTATTCTTCTTGCTTTGAGCAAGTCCAAACAAAATGCCCAATTTGTTGAATGGAGTGCAGAAAGTGAAACCCAAATGCAGTTTGATGCTTATCCAATGAAATACTTATTATTTTTCACTGTATTTCCTTATACAAACATCACTCCTAGAAACCTAGCCAGTGTAAAACACAACATTTGTGTCTTGGCCTCCAGTTCTCTGGCCAACATAAAGCAGAAAGTTTTGGTAGCCTTCCAGAATATGAAACTCAATGCAGTGCTTCACATTGTGTGTGCTAATAGGCAAAAAAACCAAGTAGAAGCTACTCCTGCATAACTATGTGGAGCAGCACCAGCTTTCCAGAGCTGTTTGCTGAGGGCTGGCGTGACCAGGCTCTGAACTGAACATGAACAACTGAGTGAAACCTCTGGTCTTCCTGGAGAGCAGGAGCACTCTAGATGTGCATTAACCCTAATTAAAAGACAAGGAGGTGTCCCATGCCAATGACAAAGCTGGTGACAGGCAGCAATCAGACTGATGTGCTCTATTTTGTACACAATAACTCTCTGTACAGTGGGCTACGAGGGACAGGGGCATGGGAAGACAAGATGCAAGATGAAACAAGGGGGCCCTGTCAAGGGGCACAGTTTTCTTTATGTTGTTACTCAGTGGTATTTTACTTTCCAGCATTGGGCAGGGGTGGTTGAGTCACACAAGGAGCTGTCAGTGCTGTACAACAAACCATCAGCTCACCTGCAGCCTCCATAGCTGGGGATTTTGCACTTGTGGCAAATGCTAGCAATGGATAATGGAAAAACATTACCCTTCAGACACTAATGGCTGTAGAATATATTCAATATACTAATCTGTAAAATGGGTGTAAAAATAGTTTTAAGTGGACAGTTAGGAGTTGAAAGGGAAGGCAAAAAACTCCAAAGGAGTACATCTGGACTTTCAGTTTCAGTGGGAATACTATATGGCTACAAACTGCTGGAGCAAGAATTCCTTTGTCTTATTTATTAGCATAAAGTTTTCCAAATGTTTTGGTATTTGTTTTCCTACTCAATATGGAATAAGACTTTTAAATTATGATAGCAATCCTTTTAAATGTCCTTGAAAGCACAAGGATTCAACAGCCCACAAAGGGCAAAATGCATCTGCCAAACTTTCTATTTTCACCTGCTTTAAGCTATTTTAATACCACTTCACTTGGGAAAGAAGAGAGAGCCCCTTTTACTATTAATAATATACTATTCTGCTCTTTTGATTCTTATGTTTTGCTTTCTAATTACCTAAATGTCATGCATGCCTAATAAATTGGATAAAGGGTATTGATTACTACTCTGTTTTTTTGTAGTTAAACCATAGAGTCAATTAATCTGCATTGTATATTTGGGAAGATAATCAGTTATTAAAATTGAAAGGAGGCAGGCAAAATTAAACTGAAGAGTATTTCGGTAGATGAGTCCCTATCTAGTATATGTTCACAAGACATTCAAAGAGTTGTGTTTCCAAATAGCAAAGACTGGAAATTATTGGAGACCTTGAGGAGATGGTGGGTTCATGTTTTACTCGTTCTTGCAAACACAGCTTGGTTTATCTTGTTTTTTTATTAAAAAATAAAAAATTAAAAAAAAAACACACAAAATTGCCAAACCCAAAACCAATGGAAAAGGACAACACTTGGAGCTGTTGATATGAATGTATATATACGTAATTTTCCCAAATGCCATCCAAGATAGAACTAGAGAAGGGGAAAATATAGGAAACCATAATGTCTTACCAGTGCCTTTGCTCTCTAAATACCAAATGGTTGTGAAAGTGTGCAAAGAGAGGGGGTTAGTCCAGCTGAGCCATCAGTGTGGCTGGTGTTGGGGCTGCCCCAGAGCCCGAGCACCACGGCCAAGACCCCAGTCAGGTCTCTCCTCCTCAACCCCAGGGGGAAAGTCCTGGTGGGGCTGCGAGATCAGGGGTTGAAAAACTTGAGGATGTGCGGTCATGAAGAGTCTTCCCCACTGGCAGGTGGGTTGGGAGCTCTGGACAGCCAGTGTGGCTGGGACAGAGGGAAGGGGAAGGGAATGTGCCTGGGGTGCTCCTGCAAGGACAGAGTGCCCCCACGGAGCTAAGTATGTGAACTCTGCCTTAAATGAGGCTAATGCTTTCCTGTCACAGGGAGGGAGAGTGAAGATAAACATATTAAAGATGTTCACTTACTGCAGCGCTGGCGGCTACATAAGCCAGCGTTGGCTGCACGGATTAAATGCCAAAAAGCCCTTCAGCGATGATTAGTCTGTGGCTGCACCGACTGCTGCTTCAGCTGTGATCATAATCACCTCCCTCCGACCGCGTCCCACCCCTCGTCTGCTCGTCAGTTGTTTCTCATATTCTGCTTAGCTATTGCTTTGGAAGGGTTTTACAATGAGCTCTTCAATGTGTTTGTACAGCACATACACAATAGGGCCCCGTCCCTGGCTCAGACCTCCAGGCACTAGAAGAGTACAAATGCCAGTAGTAATTGCACACTTGTTGAGGACTCAAGTCTCTCGCTGGAGAAAATGTGATGGCAGGCAGAGAATGACCCTTCTTTTCAACTTTTTTTTAATAGCAGCACTTGCTTCTTTTTCAAGGAATATGGCTATTAGTGCACTGCATTTCTGATTTTGTTTTCATTCTCATGTTTTGTGATTCTCTAAAATAATCTGAAGGAACCTGTAAATCTTTAATCTTGATACAAAAAAAAGTTATGATTTCAAGTACAATTTAAAATACATCTTTTCAGAGGAAAATAACATTCTTAACTTTCAGCCTGAATCAGTTGATAGGACATACAACAAAATATTTGCGTTGTTCTCATTTTTAATATATACAATGATTCTGAGAGAAATCATCCTTCTGGCCTTAACAATTTCTAAAATACTATGGGGTACTAGAAAAGGATTTTCTTCTGCAGACTCCTTTAAAAACTGTAATATTTTTTCTTCAGTTAAGGGACTATGTCTAGAATCCTTTTAAATATTAGCAAATTCTACAAGCCAGAAGGATTGCATTTTCTAATTGAAAGCAAATGAAAAACAGCAGTAAAGGTCATTTTTTTTCCTTCAGGTTTTATTTAAGCAAACAGATAAAAGAGAAAGGTGATTCTGAAACTGTGAAGTTTTGTTCAAACTTACTTTTCAATTTCCTGACTCGAGCATAAACACACAGACAGTTCTGCTCCCATCATTATGAAATGCTGTGTAAGCGATTCCACTTCCCTGAGGAGGAACTGGATCCAGATCCAGGGTGGACACAGCAGCACCAGTTCCACAGGCCAAGACCACTGAAGAGCACACGCTGCAGGGGATCTCTGGATGTCCTCTGCTCCCACCTCCCACTCAATGCAGAGCCATCCACCTAAGTCAGGCAGCAGCCAAACTGTGAAAGCCTCAAAGGGTGGAGACTCCACAGCTTCACTGGACCCCAACTTCACTTTTTCATCATCCTCCTGGAGCCCTCTCTGTAGAGAAGACAATCGAAAATACTGATTATTTGGTTGGGTGGTGTATTTTTTATCAGCTAGCTAGTACATACGTGTACAAAATCAGTATGACCAACAATTTAAGCAGATAAAAAAACGTTTGTAGAAGGCAACTAGTCTCTTTTTTCTTATCAGTAGTGGATTTTTTCTTCTATAAAATTCTCTTATACATTAGGAGTATGTTTAAAAAAAAAAAAAAAGAGGAGAGGAGAGGAGAGGA